>CAJQZJ010001258.1:502940-531669 GCA_907164525.1 Lophiomys imhausi
ATCCGCTACGTATCATCATGCTTACTACTATGAGTATTATTATCATCATTATTATAATTACTGGTTTTCTCAAAATTCAATTTATATTAATGAGGAAATTATACATATCAATGGATAATGTGACATTGGGATATCTGTAGACATTGTATACAAGCATCCCCTCAAAACTGTTTATTTTAATGGAGAAAAACATTAAAAATACATCATTCTAGCTTTTTTAAAATATACAGTGCATTACTGGATTTCAGTCACCCTACTAGGCAACAACAGTGTTCCAGAGCACTGAGCTTCTTACTGCTACTTAGTACCCTTCATCACTCTCTCTCTCTCTCTATCCCCTCACTCTAAAACTGTCTTTGTTCTAGGTGTTACTCTGAGCCTGGCAACTGCTGGTAACTGTATGCACCACCACTCTGACCAGAATTATTTTTTTTTCCTTTTTAAGACATTTTTCCCCACTGTTTAGCTCTAGTTGGCCTAGAACTCACTATGTAGAATGGCTGTCCTCATACTCACAAAGATCTGCCTGCCTCTGCCATGAAGCATGCTAAAATTAAAGATGTGCACCAGCACATCCAGCCTTGACCAGAATATGGTCATATTAGCTCTCTTCCACACTTCTGACTATAGTTGGAGAAAAGTATACTTCTCAAGTTCCTAAAAAAAAAATATATATATATATATACATATATATATATATAGTGCTGACTTGTAGAATTCTGTTATTTCTACCAATCAGATAATTATCACATGAGTCAAGCCATTCTATTGGTTATTTGGGGGAATATAATCACTTCTAGAATACTTCAAATGAAAAATCTTTCCTTCACTCTCTCTCTTTTTAGATTAAAGAGAGAAACTGGGCTTTTATTCTTTCCTTTTAGTACACTTTTCTAAGTCAATTTTATGTTACTAACGCAGAATCCATGATCCGGAAAACAACGTAGCTGAAGAAGAAACATAGTTCTCTTAGTTTGGAGGCTGGGAAGCCTCGCAACGGCATGGGGAGAGAACTGACTCCATGCAGTACAGTGTGCTGGAAGCTTCACACACTCAGAACATAGAGAGCATCATAAAGCTTAGATCTTAGGGTTCTTGTGTAGTCACTAACCTCTTCATGGGGATCCCACCTCATAAACTCATGTAACCCAACTTGTCTCTGAGAAGGCTCCACCTTCAAACACCATCAGCCCCTGAATTTAGAAGGTTCTAACACAAAAACACTTAGTAAATGCCACCAGACCACTGTACAGTCTGTAACTTTTATGGACTGCTGCATTCACTTGTAGCTGCCTTTGCTATTTTGTGGGTTCTTCTTTCTTCCATGCTTTCTTTTTTTTTCGAGACAGGATTTCTCTGTGTAACAGCTCTGGCTGTCCTGGACTCGCTTTGTAGACCAGGCTGGCCTCGAACTCACAGTGATCCACCTGCCTCTGCCTCCCAAGTGCTGGGATTAAAGGCGTGCGCCACCACGCCTGGCTCTCTTCCACTCTTTCAAGACCCTAACACTAGATAAGAAAGAAAAAGTATAGAGAAGAAATGAAGGAGATTCCTGAATAAAGTCAGGGGTCAGAAAGCATCAGACTACTACCTAATGATTGGGGTGTCAAGTTCCTTGGGGCAAGCTGATCTTCACCATCAGGATATCTAATTTCTTCTTCTTGCTTTTTCTTCTTTGTGTTCAACTACTTAACAAACCGCAACCAACAGCAACCAGCAGCATCCAACCACCAATCCCACCTATCAGGCCTCTAGCATATATATAGCCACTGAAAGGTTCCCAGAATTCCAAATGTCACACTCTCACAGAAACTGTCTGCAGCTGGCAAAACCACACCTTTGCTAGAGCACAAGGCAAATCATAATCACCTGCTGAGAAGCAGTCCCATATACCCAAACCTGGGATTAAAACAAAAACATATTCACATAATATTTTATGGGTTTTTTCTTATAACAGTAAATACAATACAAAACAATAAGAACAATTAGGCCACAATTACGAAAACCATAAGGTATAACATACATTCTCAATGTCCAGGCCATTCATATTTGGCAACTGATATTAATATTCTATTATCTATGTATCTATCTCAATGAGTTTAAAGTTCTATACCTAACTCAGTTTCCATATTAACTTGCATTACCAACTTAAAAAAAATCTTCTTAGATCTAGAACATCCTTTTAATTCTTAAACACCTTAAAATTTAACAGTGAGATTATAACTATCTAGTCTTCAATGACATTAGAGACCTAAGAAGGATAAATTTATCTGAATAAACAGGAAGTGCAGAGCCAGAAGCTTCTAAAACTAAGAAATGACAGACAACTGGCTGCCTGGACAGTCCCCAATTTCTCTCAATACATTACAGCATCTATCTTCAGCCTTTTGGACCAGTATCTCGGACAGACATTAATTGTAAAGCAGGAATTATGAAGGACTTCCCTACCCTGTCTTGACAGAGCTAGGCTGTGGACTTATCTGTTTCCAAGATTTTTTTTAAGGTTTTTCAATGCAGGGTTTCTCTGTGTAACAGCCCAGCCCTGGCTGTCCTGGAACTCACTCTGTAGACCACCACATTGGCCTTGAACTCATAGAGATCCACTTGGCTCTGCCTCTTGAGTGTTAAGATTAAAGGCATGTGCACCCAGCCTATTTCTGTGTTTCTCAAAGAAACCCAAATTCCAGAATTCTCACTATACTCAGACATAATCAGGACAGAATGAAAACATATTTGAATACAGTAGAAGAGCAGCTTCTAGACAAAGTAAGAGACATGCTGTATTATATGAAGGACTACATTGTACTCCTGTACAACCAGCTCTTCCTGCCTTCCTGGGACAGGTTCCCTGGACAACTGCAGAAAACTCTGGTATATCTTCTCACAATGGATTGTTTTTGTAACTATGGCTTTTTTGATGTTTAAGGATATTTAGAAGCTGTGGACTTGTGGAGTCTTATTGAAACAGCCAAATTTCTCTTCTGTGGAAGAATCTTAGCCACAGACAATTGCTTAATAAGCACACATCTTTAACAATACCGAGGACTGAGCACTGCTTACCATGGGCAAACCTCCTGACAGTGTTAGCTACATTTTTATATAATATTCAGTTATATTTAAACAGCATTTGAATAAGTCTGTTCTGTATTTATAAAACTCTAACTAAAGGGTTCTTATATTAAAACAAAAATAAAAGCCACTAACAAAGCCAGCTGAGAAAAGTAACTGTTAATCTGATTATTAATTCAAATTTATTTCAGACCTCTCTTATTTTGCTTATTTCTTGTTTAATTGTTTGTTCATTTTTCCACCAAACAGTTATTTCCAAAAGGTCAAAAAGTAGCCAAGGACTCTTCTTAGAATAATAGAATTATTTGACAATTTCGTAACCTGAACTCATATCTTATTCTGCCTTTGGGACTGGGAAGAAATTAATCTTACTAATTTTATTCATTGTTCATTGCCATAGCATAATGTATTGAAATTTATATTTTTTATATTTACTGCTCTGGTTTGAGTCAGAAGTTCTAGGGACATTTACACACACACACACACACACATGCACCCCACACACACACACACACACATGCACCCCACACACATCACACTACATACCACACACTCACATAATTCACATAAACACCATATACCACATACACATAATTCTCACACCTATCTTCCCCCACCCCCCACACACACTATAAAGTAGCAGTGATCTATTAAACTATGTCCCTCTCTAAAATCAGCTGCCTTGGATTGCTCAAAGACAAAATAGGAAGCTGAGAAAAGAGTGCCTAGTACCTACAGACAGGTTTTGAGTTGGACAAAGGATTGTGAAGACTCACATCAGCAATGTATAATCCTAAACTAAGGAGGGAGGGCCCACAGGACAGCAAAGAGCATACAAATATCACAGGGGAACTGGTTTTGTTGTACTCTTAAGACTTATTTTAAACCAGATGTAGTGGCACAGGACTTGAATCTCAGCACTCAGGAGGCAGAGTCAGACTGATCTCTGTGAGTTGGAGGACAGCCTGGTCTACAGAGTGAGTTCCAGAACAGTTAGAGTTACATAGTGAGAACCTATCTTAAAAATAGATAGATAGATAGATAGATAGATAGATAGATAGATAGATAGATAGATGATTGATAGAAGATGATAGATAGATATATAGATAGATAGGTAGATAGATGATAGATAGATAATTTAACAAAAAAAGATGTATGCTATTTTTATTTGTGTATTCAGTTTATGTCTGTGTGTGCACAGGCAACTAGTTTGCCCCCAGAGGCCAGCAGTGGGCATTGGATAGTTACAGGTATATTGGATAGTTACATTGGATAGTTACAGGACATTGGATAGTTACATTGGATAGTTACAGCTAGCTCAGTGTGTGTGCTGGGAAGCAAACTCAGACCTCTAGAAGAGTAGCCGGTGTCCTTAACAGCTGAGCCATCTCTCTGACCTGAGGGGAAGTGGGTTTATAAAGAGCAGGACAATAAAAACACAATGTTAAAAGGAGCCCAAAGACAACTCACAGAACTCACCAGAGCCAGCTCCATCTATACAACACATATACTTTCGGACAGGGCAATGCTGGCACTATAGAACCTCAGCTGGGACAACCTGGTTGCTCCTTCCTGCTTTCTAAATACTCATCCCACCACAACCTCTTTTTTCTTTTTCTTTTTGATGAAATAGGTCAGCTTGGCAAAGGGCAAATGACTAAGCTGAAACACATTTCCCTAAGTTTAGCCAGAGGAAGTTTCATTAGAAGACTAAAGCCATGAGCCAGCACAAACAGGACAGACGAAAGTGTGGGAAAGAAGAAACATGAGAAGGACAAAGAAGAAAGGCTGTTCCACGGTGACTCTGTTACAGATGACACTTATGAGGAAGTCCGTAGGAATTGGCTTATTAGTAGTCTACCCTGCTTGAGGTTCGGCTGCAGACATATCCATCTTGGTTAGCTCCAAATTAGAAGAACAAACATGAAGTGAGCTCTTAACACTGAGTGCAATATCAATACGAACTGTGATCTGCATCCAAGGCTCACCAACTTATATGATCTATCTCTATTGTATCCTGTTGCCCCAAGGGAAGTAAGATCAGATCAGAACTCCCCTTCCCTACCTAGGATCATATGCAGAAAAAAAAAAAATCCTTATTGAACATGAGTGCTGTGCCCTCAGGAAGGTATTCAGGGAAGGAAGGAGCAACCTCACCTGGAAGAAGAAACCTTACCTATTTGACCTCAGTGAGGGGGAGCTATTTGTTTGGAGAAAGGATTTTCTCTTGAAGATTTCTGTGTCACAAGCCTGGATCTCACCCTTTTCTTTTCTTCCCCCCCACCCCTTTCTCATGAAGGAAGCCACTCCAACTCTTTCCTCAAAGAGTCCCTACCTCAGTTCTTTGTCTCCATTCTCCCCTTGTCATTTGTCCATAAGACACTAGAGGAGACTGTACCTACTCTGTACGAAGTACACAGGCAGGAAGAGTACAGGTCAGAAAAGAAGACTGCCGACTCTTCCCTGGAAGATCTCAAAGTCCACCACAGGAGGCAAAACCATAAAACAATAACAATACAATATGACAAATACCATAATGGAGACTGTACACGTTTAGTGCTGTGGGATAATGGGAAAGAGTAATATTTCAAAGAAGTATTGGGAGTTTACAGGGATGAGAAAGGGGGCGGGAATTCAAGGAAAGAGGGTTTGTATGACAATAAGGCAATATGAAAGAACATATTATGTTCGGGGCATGGCAAGTGTCTGGCTGGGAGCACATAATAGGGGGATTTCAGGAGACGAACATGAAAAGACAGGCTGGGTTGTTTAAGAAGGTGCACAGACTAAAACACAAAGGAGTGTATCAGACTTCATGTCATAGTTAAAGGGAGTCATTAACGTTTTCAGGACGGGGATAGCAAACAGATTTTATTATAGAAAACGATGAAAAGATTATAGAAGGAAAATGGTAATTGTATGAATTTAACTAGAAGGCAGACACCCTCCAATTCTTCCTAAGCAGTCAGTGTGATCTTCTGCATTAATTATATGGATATCATTTGTAAACCATTATACCTGCCTGAACATCTCAAACCCGAACCTAACATATTCAAATATTTAATTTTATAATTTACGAGCTCATCCTGCAAAATTTCATTTCCCTTAAAGGAAGAATTTATATTTTCCTCCCCTATACACAGTTATTTTTCTTTTTTGTTAAGTATTCACAAGCACTTTCTAATTAGCACATATAGTCGTCACCCTGTAGGGCCTTTGCTCTGGATAGTGTTTTCTAAGCGTATTCCTAACCTATCAATTTTATTAGGTTCCCCGATACAAGTTCTAACAGTTCTACAAACTGCTAGAAAACAGAAGGTCAGTCAGGTAAGTGTGTCCACAAGTGCATTTAAAACGCACAGCTCTCCTTTCCTTTTGGCTGTGGGTCATGGGGCTATGACTTTCTATCTTAGGCTAATCAGGACTTGGGTGCCATACTGACACCATCGGGTGTATTTCTTACATCCAGTAGTAATTCAATGTGGAAGCTGGAGTCCCTGAAACTGCAGCAGATCATAGAGGATATTCCTAGAATTTTAGGAGCGTTCTTTCAAATGTCTGTACAGTT
Source organism: Lophiomys imhausi (assembly GCA_907164525.1). Lineage (NCBI taxonomy): Eukaryota > Metazoa > Chordata > Mammalia > Rodentia > Muridae > Lophiomys > Lophiomys imhausi. The sequence goes on from CAJQZJ010001258.1 coordinate 509,578, forward strand.
GCTAGGAGTGAAGGACCTCAATGCGAAGGTTATGATTAGATGTGGTATATGACCTGTGTATTATGGGCTGTTAAATGTTTTAAAAGCTTCTATACAATCCAGTAAAGAAAAAAAAACTTTAGAAGATCTTTTATAACCTCAGAATTGGGATAAAATTGCCATTATTGCATTTGTTGTATAGAAAACTATGTAGAATAATACCTGCTGTAATTCTCAAGAGTTACTTCTCAGCTTGGTTAAGGGAACTCTAATCAGCTGCTCAAATCTAAACTGATTATTTTTTAAGTGTCAACAGATGTACAAGCGGCCCCCACTTCCACCCCCACCCCTACCCCTTTCTGAAACAGGAACATGGGTCTATTTCACATCACTAAGCTGAAGGAATACAACTTAGAAGTAGAGAGAAAAAACTCAGTCTCATCAAATTTAGTGAGAAAATGTTACACATGATATTAGTATAATATCTCAAATTAAAAAGACAGGAAAAGATAGAAAAGAAAAACAGTCAAAGGCAAGTGGACAGGGAAAAAGTAGAGGGTTTTTTTAGCTTATTACTAGGAAACACTGCACAATGATACATATTTACATTTAATTTATTTATTTTCTTCCCAAAGTCATATAACCTCCTACAATGAACTCTAAGGTTGAGTCAGCTCTACCATCCGCTGCTGCAAAGCCAAGGCCACTGTCCCAGGCATGTTGCAGCCTCCAGCTAATGCACCAATCGGCTTCTTTCCCATTCTCCACATGTAACGCTGTTTGATACAGTTTCTCAAACCTGCCTGCCGGGTGATCTAAGCTGGAGTCATAGGCTCCTCCCTGGAGGGTTCTGATTCAGAATTCCTGGGGTGAGGTCTGGGAACCTTAACTTTAAAAAGTCATCCTAGGTGGTTCTTGTAATCAAGCCCGACTGGCAAATGGGGCTTTGTGACGTACCGATTTTTAAAGTTTGGTTGTGAGGGTAATTCTTTCCCTAAATTCCATAATTTCTTCATGATAGGAGGCTTCCAGGATACCATCCAACCTTACATAAGAATCCTTCACAAATCTTTGGTTCTAATGGACCTCTTACTTGAGCATCTATCTAATCATTTCCCAGCCAGCAAATCTCCAAAAAAGATAATTATCCAAACTAAAGCAGAAATACACCTGACAAAACTTAGTCTGGCTAATCCAAAGAGACTACCAACCCTGCCTACAGCTAGTTTTGCTACAAGTGACCTGGAAGGTAGGTGGTATCTCTCCAGTTAGGTTCAGCTTCTCCCAAAAGGTTCACAGAGACAGAACCGGCTAATTTCCCTGGTAAACGTGAGTCACCATCCTAACCATTTAGACTGCTAAGGTGAGTATATTGAAATACATGCTTCCCACCACAATTCCATATCGAATTACAACAGCAAATCCAATAAGGGATTGGTAAAATTGCCACTCGGGCAAGAGAGATAGACAGAGCTGTAAGCTAATTCAGACACTACTAATATCCTCGGAGGAACAAAGGCCAGGGCCTAGAAGCACTTTTAGAAATTTGGTATTATCGGTTTTTCACCTGGGAATATCTTGTAAGAAATGTCAGCTGGAAAACTGTGGTCAATTTCTACATCCTGTGCTGAAGAAAACCCTCAGAGATAATTCTATGAGCTTTGCAACATGTCTCTGTATCTCTCTCCTTTCCTTTGTTGTGTGTTTTTGTTTTGTGAAGTGTGTGTGTGGGGGGGGGGGGAATTGTCTTTTGATACAGGGTTTCTCTGTAGCCCTGGTTGTCCGGGAACTCACTCTGTAGAATGGTGTTGCCCTGAACTCAGCGATCCATCACCTCTGGTTAAAGGCATGCATTACCACCACCTGGCTTCTCCCTTCTTTTTATGAGTATTAACCTTTATGTCACAAAGTGTTTTCTTTTAGAGTAACTATCCAAGCCCCCATGCGCGCACGCGCGCGCGCACACACACACACACACACACACACACACACACACACACACACACATGGCTTTGTACTACACTATAAGTGGAAACCAGAGGACATCTGTCTCCATTACATGCACAGGTTTCATGCAAAATATTACTTTAACTATGACTTAATTTTAAATGCCAAGTCAAAGATGTTAAACCTTTAAGTTTAAAATCCCTACAAGTAACATAAATATAAATTATAGAAAACACATTCAGGATTTATCTTACTATTGCTATTTACCATACTTGGCATGATTTACTTGCAACTGTATGGACAAAGGTGGCAAGAGACAAAATATCAACATGACGCTAACATGTTATTGTTCCTCAGAAGAAATTAAGATAGTCTTTAAATCACAAAGGTTGAAATGAAAACCTATAAAACAAAAAACAAAAAAAAATACCTACAGGAAAATCTGGTCCACAAGCAGTAACACAGAAAAAAATAAATAACACTCCTCTTAGATAATTAAGTGGAAAAAATGCACATTAAAAAGAAACAGTGGCATTCTGGGAGGTAGAGGAGGACTGGACATAAGGAAGGGCTTTCGAGGGCTCACAGCTGATCACAATGTGACAATGTTCCCTCAGCACTGGAAGCGCTGAGTAAAACTGCAGGGCTCACCTGTCACATACGCTGTCAAGGACATTCTTTTTTTGTTTAGGAAGTTATTCTAAATGGCCTTTGGGGTCATGTCCGAGTGTTTGAGTCAAGGGTTATTTCAGCAGAGAGATGTAACTAACCCAAGCACGCGCACACACAGAGTTGTATTCCAGAAGAGAACTTGGAAATGTGCTATTTTAAAATGTTAGTTTACGAACCCAGAGCAAAAGAGGATCAATCAGTCCCTCAAACTGCCACTCTAGAAGGGAGGGACACCCACGATTTTCCTACCTCAGGATTTTCTACATGTTAAAGAACAAACTCAGGCCTGTAAGCATATTCCTTAACAGTTTGACAAACATCTTTTTCCTGGGACAGACTCAGGGGGAAACAAACGCTACAATACCCTTCCATGCATAATTGCTCCTGTAAAAACACGTCACTCGATAAACTGCCTCTCCCCCACACCAGACTCAGGGTTCCCATGTGAGGAGGCCATTTCCTGAATGAGTGCATGAAGGCCGAGTGCTGAGTTCCACTTTTCTCTGTGACAAGTCTCTCAACCAACATCAATGGGGGGGGGGGGGGGGATGCAGATCTCCAGCTGCCTGGAGACATTTTCAGAAGAAATCAAGTCCACAGCCCCATGTCTCCTACAGAGGGTGTCATCGTGTTTTAAACTATAATTTCTCCTCCCGACAATAAGGCAGAAGTGTTTGTATGGGGCAAAAATTAAACAACAACTTTCCACCAACAAACATGAAATGATGTTTGCATACAGAATTTTAAAACCATTAAATATACTCACATAGCATTTTATCTCTATGAGATACACCAAAACTGAGTGTATCTTATACCGAAGTGGAAGAAAAAAGAAAAAGAAAACCCAGAGCTTCACACAGTGTTAGGGGTGATGGCACTAGTAATATTTTGAAAAGACAACTTTCCATGCTTCATCTACCAAAATGATCATTGCAAGACTTCCGAGCACAGCAAATCTTCCTGCAAGACTGAACTATGTATGTCCTATGACAGGCATAGCACATCCTTTGCCCTGGATGGACACAGACCTTACCTCTGAAAGCTAGAAATAATCTAGATGTCTGTCAGTGACAACGAGATAAGTAACAAATAAACCTACCAGTGAAGGACATCACTGTACACCTTCAGTGTATAGCAGATATGTGAAGGCAAGAATGGAGGGTAAATATGAAAAATAAATAAATCAAAATAAAAAAAATTATGGGTCAGTACACACCACATCACCCTGTTAGCATTATCAGTAGGAAATGGAAAAAACATATGAAGACACATGCATGGGTCAGCCAGCACACCCTAAAAGATATGGATGGATACGCAAGCGCGGGGAATGCAAGAGGCTGACAGATTTCACACTTCACGTTACATCTTTCCTCGCTGTTTTAACTGAATACTTTAACTGAATGTTCTTACAACATTTTGATTTATAATCTCTACTGAAATGGATGGCTTTGAGCCTCAGCTTCTGTAGAATGTTGTAATGTCCCGTGGGATGAAGCTCACCACACACCTTATCATGTTCAGCACTATTGCACATTAACACCAAAATTCTGGCTACAGAGCATCTGCCTTTCCACCCATCCCATTTCTTCACATCTCTGTTGTTTCTCATTGAAAAGCAAGCTCTTTTGAGACTAGGGTCAGTTATGCATCATGCCTGACTTCCTCCAATAACATCCAACTTAGTGCTCGGAAAGTACTGGCTATACGTAAACCTTACATTTGTTTGTTATGAGATCATAGTTTTAAGGCTAGAATCTTAATTTATTTTTTTAAAAAACAGCATGAATCTTCAACTTCCACGACAATACAGATACGGCAATAAATTACTTCCAGATTAGAGAAAACAAAGATTTAATTAAAGCATATAAATACTACTTCCAATACTAAACCACCAAGCAACATTGCAGCAAAAAAAGACTGGACCATTTAAAAGAGTTCCAAGGAACTTTTCTAAAGGGTTGGGAAAACACAAATTTTAAGCCAATACGCCATACAGGGACATTTAATTGAAAGAGGAAAAAGTATACTGGCCTGGGATGATGGTTCAGTTGGTATAATGTCTGCTGCGTAAGCATAAGGACCTGACTTCAGATTCCCAGCATTCACAGAAAGGGCTGGCTGCAGAGCCACATGCCTGAAATCTCAGCACAGAGAGGCAGACACAGGGACCATTGTGGCTTGCTGGACAGCCTGGCTGGAGCAATCAGTGAGCTCCAAGCTCAGTAAGAGACTGTCTCAGGTAGTAAAAAGAAAGGTGCCTGATGTCACCCTCTAACATGTGTACACACACATGTACACACAGGAACAAATGCACCCACAACAGAAAAATAAGAAGAAAAAGAGAAATATACATATATATATAGTTTTTTATATATATATACACATTTCTTTATTTCTCAGTCTCAACTATAAAGAAATGTATATATAAATGTATATATATAAATACATATATAAAGAAATTTATATCTACATTTCTTTATTTCTCAGTGTTAACTATGATTTTACACACACACACACACACACACACCAGGCACAATAAAAACATGGGGTTCAGCTAGAGTGAATAAGAACCACCCATCAGAATAAACTGATTATTGATTTCTTAATGGATTATGGCTGCACAAATTTACACTCACCAAAAAAACCCATCAATCTTTGGGTAATAATTATAAACCTATCACAGTACATACAGCATTTTGACTGAATTGAAACTTACTGCTATCTGCCTAGAAATGACCAATTTTCTATTTCTCTGGTTCCAACCACAATATAGAATGGTGAACAACTTCTTACATCAAGGGCCATTATTATAGGACACTGTAAGAGCCACTACACCTATCATCTGTAAATTGCTATTAGAGAGGTGAACAACCAAGTCCTTGTGGAGTTTTGCTTTTAATTCATTAGCCATGAAAACTGTAAATAAAACAGGTAGATGACAGTTATGCTTACTAATTATCAACGGCCTTTCATTACTGGCAAGTTGTGGAGACAGGGTCAATGGGACATTGACAAGAGTTATGCCTCACACAGTGTCAAAGCTCTCTCAGATCTGCACCAGAAGCTTTGTAAGTAACCAAGATATGAAGGTAGGTCTCTATGTAAGCCCTAAATTGTTCTTGCTAAATATCATTTTTATTATATACTCAGTGGGACCACATTACAATTAAGATACTACATCCCAAAACAAAATCCCATTATGTCAACTCTACCTAGCACTCCTTAATCACTGGATAATGACTTGAATAAGTACCAATCAATTAACATTTTAATGCTCATATTTTCAGCTGTGGGGTTTAGATAATACCATCTCCTTCCAGATACTGAATCTCATTTTGAACACCTTATTTGAGCTATGATGGGTAACAGCCATATAATGGAAATAGTAATCCAACCCAAATACAGTAGTTTAGAATCTATAGTATACTTGTTTTCATGTTCTAATCAAAATTTTGAGTTAGATACATTCAGTTTTCTAAAATGCACTGGGTTTTTTTTTTCATAGAATTAGCTAACTTTTTAAAGAAATGAGGTTTGATTGTTGTTATTATAAAGCATTTACTTTCCTAAGTACTATGAGACCATTAAATTACAAAGATAATCAACCATAATAATTAAAATACTATTAAGTATAACACAAAATCAAATAGGAAAGCTAAATCAAGTTACCATTGTAAAATAAACAAAATACATCTGTGAAAAAACAGATTTGTGAGAGTGAAATTTAGAGAGAGTAAACTTGGCTTTTTGTTTGTTCCTGAACAGATATGAATATTCTAAATATTATAGCAACAATTCAGAAGAATAAATATATTCTTTGCGGACTGCTGTAGTCCTCAGCATACAAATATCCACTCTGTGTTATAAATGAAGCAAATACACAGATAAACAGAGATGGGAGAAAGCAACAGCTTGTTAAAGCCACAAGGCAAAGGTTTTTATCTTTGTACTGTACCCCATGTGATCTTGATCATGTATGCATATTTCTACAATGCAGGCTTTGGAGCGGATATCATAGTATAAAATACCATGCTTGCTTTACAGAGAATTCTTTTTACTGTAGGAACAAGATAGCAAGCCAACTAAACCATGAGTCTATGTTTATTGTCTACTATGTTTCTGGCTGTATTGCAAGTATGACAACTACCACAGTGAACAAGACTGATAATGTTCCTCAAAGTTTATACTGGGAGGAAAACCATATAAATTCAGTTACTTCAGACAGTGTTAAAGCAATAAAACTGGGAAATAATTATGAATAACTAGCAAGGGTTTATATAACTCGTGAGCTTTAGTCAAGAGGCAACCGAAGAAATGAGTTAAGAAAACATTGTCAATTAAGGTATAGGCAGAGTGCTGATCATTTATTCTGTTTCAATGGGAAGTTTAAAATTTTTTTATTGCAATAGAGTTACACTGATTCTTGCTTAAAAAGTCCAGGTCTACGGACTGTGTAGATTTTTGGCAATAAGAAAGGCAGAATGAAGTCAGAAGACCAGTTATAAACTGCCATGACATTTTAGGCTTAAATGACTGCAGACTGAAGTAATTGGATAGGATATGGTAAGACCAGCTTCCATTCAGAAACCACGTGAGAATCACTGGATGACAAAAGACTGGAAGTTGGAAGAAAGCAATGGTACTAGAGATGGTAATGTCAAATCCATCCGAAGTCTATAAAAATCACGAGAGAGAGGGAACTGCTGATGGAGACAAGCTAGCTGCCTGAAGATGAAGATGAATAGTAGATTCTCTACTCCACAGACTAACAACCTCTAGGGGGCGATTACCCCATTTCCTTCAAGTTAGAGATGATAACACATCTCACATTACTACCAGAAGCTTCTCCCTGCTGATGCTAACTCCCTGGGTCACCTCCTTTACCTCAAGAGGCAACAATCCAACAAGAGCAAACACAGAAGAAATGAAAATACAGAAACCAGTATTCGGGGTCTCACAGAGAGCAAAGATGTGACCCCACCACATACAAAGCATGAGGCCTTTTATTAAAACAATAAGTGCTTCGCAATAAAATAGTAAACACAAATTACGGCAGCACTCTCCAGAGATGTGACCATTCAGACACATGATTTTGAAAACATTAAAATCTTAACAAATAAAAGAAAGCAGACTGTGCATGCTGAGGTACCCAACCATGGTTAGGAGCTGCCCAGTTGCTTGTGTTTGTCCTCAGAACCGAATCATTTTTTAAAATTGAATTTGTTGCTGCACAATTTCATACAACTATATGATATATTCTGATTATTCTCTTATTGCCTTCCTGCCCACCCCCAACCTCCCATTCAGACCCGTCCCTTTCCCAGGTTCATGATTTTGGTTGTTTTGTGACCCATTTAGTTTAACCAGGACTATCTATATAACTACTTGACTGGAAGTATCCACTGGAGCCTGGCTAGGGTCATCATGGGCCACCAAGTTTTTAAACTGTAATTTAAAACAAACTTTGACAGCAGATAAAAATATTCTACAGTGACTCAAAGCACTCACAAAATAAAGAAAAGGAAAAACAAAACAGGCAGACGTACTCAGTCATTAGCTCAAAAGGTTCTTTTCAACTTGTAAATGCATAGACTCATTATCATTAAATTCCTACTACAGATTTACAAACTCAAACTTACACCTTCACTTAGGATTGCACGTGCTGCTTTCCTATGTAATGTTCCCAGTTAAATATTAAATACTCAATTCACAGATCTTTGTGCCAGCCAAATTACATTTTACGAGCTTGCAAATAGCACACAATTTTGTTGTAACATTAAAAAAAAAAAAAAAAAAAACTCTCTGGGTAGAAAAGATTCAGTGTTGAGAAGATGGCCTGGAGCGGGGAGATGGCTCAGAGGTATATATGCGTACCACCAAGCAGGAAGATCTGAGCTCCTCCTGAGACCCACATGATGGCAGGAAAGATGGGAAACATATATCTGAAGGTTATGCAGCAACTGCCCCAAGTATGCCTGCACATTCATGCATACACACACACACACACACACACACACACACACACACAAACGTATTGAAAAGATGCCCTGTTAATATATGACACAGTTTGATATTCTCTAAACTAATGAGCACACTGCCTTTTACCTTTCAGCTCTAGGTATCTTGACAGAATAGATAATGGTTGCTCATCCAACAAACCACTTGGACATTGATTAGATACATTAAAGCAATATTTTAAGGAAAGATTAAACTGAGCGGGAAACTTTCTGTAAAGTCTGTGCCTCTCACCCTAGGTATTGTATAATAATGACATCATGGACAGATGTGACAATTACAATTGCCAGGGGAAAATTGAGGTCTGGCCTCATGCTCTAGCATAAACAGAGCTGTCCAACAGTTTCAAAGAAGAGCCGTTTTGACTCATTAGTTTCTCAATAATCTTTCATTTCTAAATTCTGGATATAAGTTGACTAAAACAATAAACAATAGTATTACATGGTATTACATGCCATTTTCATGTGTCTACTGAAGGGCCAATTTACGTTTGAAAGAACTTGAATCACAGAGATTAGAAACACTACTGGAAAGAAGACTATTGACAATGACTTTAGAACTCTAACTTAAGTGTTTCAGCTTCTTAACTCCTGCTTTTTACTCATAAATAAAAATAACTGTCTGGGGGCAAATTTTTAGCCCCTTTAGTTAGGGCTTGAGCATCTGGCTATCCTCCACCAAATGCTCCTGGAGTCATCTCTAAACACGGGTGATGCTGCCGGGAAGATGTGTTTTCTGAAGCTACATTCAGTTTCCAAGCACCCTCAGCTTTTACTCTAATTGAGTATTCCGCTTGGAAGAGTGTGGAGAAGATAGTTAGCAAAAGGCTAAGCTGGAGCTCACTCAGAGCATCCATTTTAAAACAGGATGATGTGATCTCTTGGTGTCCTCAACACATAACATAACTGAAATGACCAAACCTGTGGGTAACTGATCAGGTGGCATCTAGACTAACTAGGATAGCTGTTTAATTCACTCAGCAAACCCACACAGATTAACTGGCAATGTATACCAAAATCCATAGACAGCTTTGTTAATAGAAAGACCGCATTGGGCACCATGTTAGCTAGTTTTTGTGTAAAGGAGGAACTCGTTTTTTTAAAAAAATGGGTTCTTAGCCGGGCGGTGGTGGCGCACGCCTTTAATCCCAGCACTTGGGAGGCAGAGGCAGGCGGATCTTTGTGAGTTCGAGGCCAGCCTGGTCTACAAAGCGAGTCCAGGACAGCCAGAGATATTCAGAGAAACCCTGTCTCAAAAAACCAAAAAAAAAAAAAAAATGGGTTCTTGAACTGCATTAAACATTGTAAGAAAAGCTTTCCTAAGGTTCCTTTATGGATTCCCTATGACCAGAAAAGATAAGCATCAACTTGTCCTTGTTTACCAACTGGTAAATGAAGACAAAATACTGTACACCCCAGATACAAATCCCAACTCCAAAGCTCTACCCTATCTGCTGCCCTCAGGTTACACAATTAGACACAAATGGTCATTTCCCCTGCCCTCTAGCAGTTTCCAGTCCTACAGGGCAGACAAGTTGAGCCAGAGTCACCAAGGAATTAGAAAAAAGATAAGAAACAAACTATTGCCACATTTTAGAGAAGACCTTGCTAAATAAAAGGGGAGGCAATAGATATTAATCATGTGTACACCCAGAAAACTTTGACCAAAGGCTAGTTAATGCCTGTACATGAAAAAAAAATCTCTTTACATATATCTTGTTAAGATATCTGTGGGAAAGACATGCCGTTTTCTCTTATCCTTGATTCTTCAGAGGATAAGAGAAAAACCAGACTGGACATGTCTGACACATGTCTAGCACCAGGTTGTGCGATATGGGACAGAGAGATGACTTATAACAAGGGGCATACAGGATGATGAGCATGGAAATTCGTGAAACTTCAGAGGCCACCTCAGGAGTTCACGCACTGACTCATCAGACTCCTCTTAGTATGTAAGCAAACAAGTTCACACTAAAGAAGAAAAAAGAGTCACTCTGGACAAGGCTGAGTAGGAAGGTCCCTTTCAGCACTGCCCTGTCACCAAAGCTCGCCATCCTTAACAGGAAGGCATTACTATTGTGTAAGTATCCCTTCAGTTGTTTCTCACATGAAGATCACAGGCTTGTTTGAGACTTGCTTTAATTAGGTAATTTTGTTTTCACTGCTTCAGTAACTGATCTGAATACAACAACATTAATAACTGCCTTATATCTGGGTACACGTTTAGTTTCAAATAATATTTGTGAGTTCTGTTTATCTGAAAACACCCGTGCATATGAAATCCAGATATCTAGTAAGAGATGCAGGTGTCTTGTTAAATTCTTACACAATGGTTTAGACTACTTTTAACAAAATGATGTCAATGAAAAGCAAAGAGCAGAATCGTTCCTTTCTTAGAAGAACATGTACTAATACAACAATATGAATTTAACAGAGGCGTGGGGTCCTTCTTAGTTACTAGTTGACAATTTTCTCAACTTCCAAATCCTATAAACAACTCATTATTAATAACTATCATTCTGTTTAACTTATCATATGCCAGTCACCATTCCAGAAAACGTACGCTCGCAGTTTCTAACGCTTCTTACCACTATGACCAGGTAATGCCCAAATTTTTCAAGTCAAGCTGGAGATCTCTCCAGGATACCCACATTTATCAAGAATCAGAGGAACAGGAAGAGGAAAACTCACTCAATTCTATACTTTTAAAAAATATAATGAATTATTTTTCAGCAACAAATAACATGCTAATAAAAGTATTTGGGGGGCTGGAGAAATGGCTCAGCAGTCAAAAGCAGTGGCTGCTTTTCAAAAGGACCAGGATTCAATTCCCAACACCCACAGAGTAGCTCACAACTGTCTGTAAGTCCAGGCCCAGAGGATCTGACATCATCATACACACATACAAGCAGGCAGGTACATAAAATAAAAATAAATAAATCTTTATTTAAAAAAAATTATAGACTCTTCTGAGATTGATTAAGTATCAGCCTTAATTTTAGTCATTTAGGCATTATATTTAGAGAGTGTAATTATTTTGCAAAGTATGTCTTACAAATAAAGTAATTACTTTTGATAGTTTTTAAAAATTGTTTTCTTAAGCATGTTAAGCTCATTCCTTAACTTTGTTTACTTCTCATTTTTTTTTCAACAGTGTAGCCCTGGCTAGTCTATAACTAGCCAATGACAGAAAATGACAGCTGAGGAACAAGTTCACTTCGTAGACCAGGCTGGCTGGCCTCAAACTCACAGAGATCCAGCTGTCTTTGCCTCCTAGTGCTGCCATTAAAGACCTGAACCACCATGCCCAACTTGACCTTATGATTTATGAGCTTCATGAACCTATTCTTTCCAATAATACACATAAGTTTCATCTCATGACTCTTAAAGTTTTATTGAAGAATTAACACAAGGGTAATTTCAGAAATATGTGTCAACTGGTAAAAGGCAAGATGGGGATTCTGAAACCTTGGCAGAGTATGAGCTACAGAGAATCTTTTCAGTTCGGACCTGTGTAGGAGGCAATGGCAACAGGTCAGAAAACAAACTTAATGGAAAACCACATCTCCTATGCTGAATATCAAGCACCTTCTTCATTGTCACCCTCCAAAATGGGAGGGACAAGTCCTTACAGCTAACATCAGGCTCGTGTCTCACCAGGGCCTTTTCCAACATCAGTGAAGGAAAATGACAGCTGAGGGACAAGACTAATAATATTTAAAGCATTCTTCATCATCTTAGACTATATTAATTAGGTTATCTCATATACAAAGTGTAGTATAAAAGGATTGTGGAAAAGATAAAGCTAATCAATGAGTCCAAGGTGGCTTTTGGTCATAGCACCAGTTTGTTATATAATCCGTTGTAGGCACTGCCGGGTATGCATACACACGCGCGCGCGCTCACACACACACACATACACACACACACACACACACACACACACACACACGCACACACGCACGCACGCACGCACGCACGCACACACGCACACACGCACTCACGCACACACGCATAATTTAGCTTAGACTGGCTTCTAGTCAACTAGTTATGTATCAAAGGATAGCTTGTACTCCTGATGGTCTTAATTTCCCTTCCTGAGCACTGAGATTACAGACAAGCATGTGCTACCAAGCCTGGTTTATATACTGATGGACACAGAACAAAGGGCCTTGTGAATACTAGATGAGCAACCCCTCCAGGGGTTGAGCTCTGTCTGCAACTCCTGCCCTCAACTTTGATGCTATTTTTACTAGCCAGTGTTTTTAGGCTCAAACACTTCAGACACCAGTTTTGTCAACCATCCACCCTCTCAGTTCTAGGTATCTGAAGAAGCCTGTTCTTCCCACTGAACCCAAGGCTTATCCATTCGCCATCCACAGGAACACCTCTTATTGCCACATTCCTCACTCAGGCAAGAAGGTTCCTTGACTGACTGATAAATTCTGATTTTCCTTTGTTTATATTTTCTGAGAGAATAGGTACAGGAGGATCCACTTTCGTTTGCCATTTGACTGCTAACTCTTATTTTAGCAGTGGAGTTGGTTTTTCCCCCTCACTTATGAATTCACTATTGTAATTCTTGAGCTGTCCTTGATTTTCTATTATTTTACACCTCCCTACCCCCACCTCTTCTTCATTTCATTGGTCCTACTTCATTAATATTATACCATGGTCATCTTACTCAAAACAGTTTCTGTCTAAACATGTTTACATAAAAAAAAAAACAACAACAATACTTGGTCTGGGAAGATGGCTAAGTGGGTAAATTGCTTGCTGTGCAGGCATGAGGGTCCAGATCCATAGAAGTAACATTTTAAAAATCCAGTTGTGATAGCATGCATCTGTAACCCTCGCTCTGGAGGGTACAGACACAGGCAGATTCCCATGGGTTCACTGGCCACTTAGTCTATCCAAGTTGGTGAGCTCTGGGTTCAGCAAAGGACCTACTCTCAAATCAGGGCTGTAGAAAGCAATAGAGGAAAACAACAGTGCTGACCGCTGGCCTCGCATATGCCCACACACACACAACGAAATGAAAGTAGAAAAACAAAACTTAAAAAACACGAAGCAACACTCAATGGAGTCATAAACTGATGGGAATGCAAAAGAGATTAATAAGTCTATTATAAGAAAGTAAACTTGTTTGCCCTGTATGAGACAGAACAGAAAATCTATGTGTAAATTTAAATTCTTTCTATTCGTATTTCTTTTGCCATTATCTGCTACAATTTCTCCCTTGTCTTTGCCAGAAGTCATTTTAGCATCTTGATGTGCACTGTTAAGTGTGTGTAGCATCTTAATCTATGAGTGAATATCACCCACATTTGGGAACACAACACATTATCTGGAAATTCAATTGTGGAATAGCCATTAAGAAAATACATAGCTAGGTAGATGGTGGAGGCGCATGCCTTTAATCCCAGCACTTGGGAGGCAGAGACAGGCAGATGTCTGTGAGTTTGAGGCCAGCCTGGACTACAGAGTGAGTTCCAGGATAGCCACACAGAGCAACCATCTCGAAAAGAAAAAACAAGCAAAAACAAAAAGGAAAATACTTTACAGATAACTAAAATAGGAGTCAGTAAATATGAGGATAATATTTGCACACAGAAGTGCTCCCAGATTTCGGTATTTACCCTCAGAAGCACTGGACCACTTTCAGAGGGTGTAATATCACTGCCACTCAGGGTTAAACTCCTGGGATCCTACCTCCAATCAGCTCTCTTACAGAACAGCTCCACATCTTACTATATAACAGTTCCACATTTTATTTCTTTAAAAGATGGCGAACTAAATTTATTTATTTTCATGTTAATTGCACAACAAACAAATGTATTTGTTCCTTATAAGAGCTCCAAAGAATGTAAATGTCTTTAGAACTAAAAACAACAACAACAAAAAGACCCGCTACACTTACAAATCATAAAACCGCATACAAATCACAAGCTTTTCTCTTGGTGGTGGTTTTATACACATGTTCATATACATGCCTTAAAACATAACAGGCATTATCTTGTATAAAATGGAATGAGATCTGTTGTCTAACTAATAGCCTCTCTGATTTGTTAATTTTTTTACTCACACTAAAGCCACTCAAATTCATTAAAACATGAACAGAACTAGCTTCATTCTGGTAACTTGCGTAAAAACGACTTGTAATGGCCTCATGTTGCTGAGACACAGTGGCATCTATTTTTTCATTTGTTCTGTTCCCCAGATTCTGAACCTAAACAGTCATTCGGTCATAAATTTGAGACAGGTGAACAGTGTATAGTTCACGCTTTTGAGAAAAAGTGTATTTTTAGGTTCACACCAAATGCTAGTATTCTTTTCTTAGATCTCAGTCTGTATAAGCAAAATGAACCATTTTCAAAAACTTTATGAAAGTTTAACATTGTAATAGAATTCACTTTATATTTCAAAATAACTGTATTTTTGCTGTGTCAACATTTTTTATTTAATTTTTTAATTAAAAAATTTTTGTATCACTATTTTTGCTGTGTGGAATTTTGAAACAGTACTCCAAATGATTAGATACTGCCTACCTATTGGTTAGCAGCTATAAATTCTATTAAAGGGCCGACTTTACAACTTTCAGATGATAAAGAAATGATCTCAATGCTTTGTAAAAGAAATGGATGGAAGGATCTTTTGCAATCAGTCATTAAACAAATTCTTCATCCTACAAGCTACATAAATGTCACTTTTCAATCTAAACAGTCATCAATGTATTGAAGCTTAAGAGATATTTAACCATCTAAATGATAAAGATTTGTACACATCTAATTAAAAGATCACATATAAGACATTTTATAAGGGGAATCTATTTCTGCATATAACTATTACTCATTAAGATGTGTATATTGTAAACATAAAACATGAAACTTTATGAGAATGGCTACAGTAGAAAATGTCTATACAATATAGCAGAAACAGAATAGGGTTGCCGTCAGGCGCTGATATGTCTCGATATAAAAAAAAATCTTGATTTAAGATAACATCTTTGAATGCCATGTTCTGCAGATCTCAAGGGGTTTTTGAAGATGCCCTATCCATCTCTTGTATTTAGATAAGCAAATGTTGCTTGTCTCTTAGCAACTTGATTATGGGTAATTTAGAGAATATCTGTGATAGACTGTCATAGTAGCCAACAAAGAGACATGTTTGCATGACTAGGAGTTTGTTTTAACTATCCTAGACCGTTTTAGACAGTTGGTATCAAGAGGTCAGAGCTTCACATTTTATTTTTAAGTATCTCTAGGTATGATACCATTGGGAAGCATTACCTTTAAATTTGTATCAATATACAAAGATCTATTCAATTGTGGTTAAATATACTCTTAATTATGTATCAATATACCAAGATCAATGCCTATGTAGCCCAATATAATCTTAATATTATGTCCATATGCAAGGGTCAATACCATTGTGGCCAACTATAATCTTAATTTTGTATCAATATACAAAGATCAATACCGATGTAATCCAATACAATCTTATTTTTGCACAATAAACAATGGTCAATACCACTTTAGCCAAATAAACTACTAATTTTGTATCAATATACAAAGGTATAAGGGCATATTCAATAATCTGCCCCTTCTTCTTGGACCTTCCTGTGCTATGTCTATATCTCATTTTTCTCAAGCCCATGCACTCCAAGTAGAGGATAAGCATCGAAGAACCTCCACTGTAAGATGGTTGAATTGGTGGCAAGCCTTTCTCTTGGCATGAAAAAACCCCTTGCACCAACTGCAGACAGACTGCTGTCCAAAAAGGACAAAACTTGGTAGCGGGGAAGTCGACAGCCTAACTCTGCCAAGACAGGGTAGGAAAAACCCCTTGCTTCAACTGTAGACAGACTGCTGTCCAAAAAGGACAAAACTTGGAAGCAGGTAAGTCGACAGCCTAGCTCTGCCAAGACAGGGTAGGCGAGTCCTTCATAACCCCTGCTCTACAATCAATGTCTGTCAGAGAAATGGGGCCAAATGACTGAAGATTGATGCTGTAATGTATGGAGAGAAAATGGGAGCTGTCCAGGCAGCCACTGGTATGTCATTTCTTAGTTTGGGAAGCTGCAGCCCTGCACTTCCTATATAATTAGATATATTTGTCCCTCTCAGGTCTCTGAGGTGGTTGAAGAATAGATAGCTAGAGTCTCATAGTTAAATTTTGAGTTGTTTGGGAATCATGAGGGTGTTCTAAGAAGATGCTTTTTAAATTGTGATGAAAGTTGAGTTGGATATAGAACTTTAAACTCATGGAGATAGGTCGACAGTAGAATGTTGAAGTCAGGTGCCAAATACATATAGACTGGACATTGGGATTGTATGCCAAGCCATATAACTCTTATAATTTTGGCCTAATTACCTCTGTTGTTTTGTATTGTATTTATTATT
The DNA here is from genome assembly GCA_907164525.1 of Lophiomys imhausi. Taxonomy (NCBI): domain Eukaryota; kingdom Metazoa; phylum Chordata; class Mammalia; order Rodentia; family Muridae; genus Lophiomys; species Lophiomys imhausi. The sequence continues at coordinate 526,592 of CAJQZJ010001258.1, forward strand.
ATAAGAGCAAGAGCCATTTGTTGGACTGAAAGGGGGAGCTGTTGGGGGGAAAAGATATATCTTAAACTTAAAAAAAAGGAAGGGGATGGGTGGGTTGAGGCGGAAGAGGGTGGGAGGGTGGGACTGGAGGTGGGGTAGGGAGGGGATTTCAATTGAGATGTAACTTGAAGAAATAAAAAATAAAGTAAAAAAAAAAAAAAAAGAATTTTATCTGCTAAAAAAAAAAAAAAAGAAAATCAATAGGGTAGCCTGAAGAACATGCCCATCACTCTTCTCACAGTACGTTGTCTTCTTTTTTCTTTGATTTGTAATAAAGTTGAACATTGAAAAAAAAAAAAAGAATAAAAGTGAGTAAACTCAAAAAAAAAAAAAAAAAACAATATAGCAGAAACAATGGTGGCTGTTTAAGACTCAACTGGGAATGCTTCACATCAACTCAACCAAAAGAGAGTAACATAGTAACCTCAGTGCTTCCAAACATTACCAGGACTTACACTTAGTAAGAAGTAGGCAGAGTTGATAGTCAGGTGTAAGGGGATCTACAGCTTCAATGATAATAAGACAGTAATGACAAAAATGTCAAGGGTGTCGACACCATGAATGCTAATTTATTAGATTGTGACTTCTCACTGATTAATTACGTGCTCTTCAAAATATCTGCAGTGCACAAGAAAAGTTAATTGAAGCATTTCATCTTGTACGTGCTACTAAGAACAGCTTTAAATAAAAGTGACAGAGAGCTACCTTTCAAATTATATATGGAATTCAATCTGTAAACTCTAAAGTTCTGTGTAAAGATGGGACACTAGCACTGAAGGCAGGGATACCTCATGGAAGCACTTGAAGCACTGTTATCTTAGGTCCCGCTGATAATTGTTTTACCAGAAAACCTAAAGAGAGCTGTAGACTCTTAACAGATCATCTTTTCGGGACTGTCTTCAAGATGATAAATCTTTTAGAATGGAATATTATAAAAATAAACACATATTTAGAAAGATGCAGGTAAATTAGGATTTGTAAATTTTTTAACATCTAAGAAATTAAAATTACAAATTCTTTCAACTTGGTCAAGAGCAGCTTATTTAAGTAGGCATGCAATATAGTGAGCTTAAGTTTTTTTTTTTTTCAGACAATAAATGTTCTCTGGATTACTACAGGGCACACTACATGGGAAAACTGGAGAGACAGACAAAATATGACCCCAGTGCTCAACGATAGCAGGAGAAATCTCGGACTTATTTCTTTGCCATGGCCCTATAACACAAATATTGCTTTAAAAATATTCTTTAAGTTATACTTGGTATTTATCCTTTATAATAGCTAACGTGAAGCATTGTCATTTTGAGGGACAATCTCACTTGCAATGATCAGATTATACCAGCGGTTCCAATGAATGAATGCTTTGGTTTTGTTCTCTGGATCTTGAGCTCACTGAAGGCGATTTTTCCAGGTCATCAGGGTTCTTTCCTGTCCTCACCTAGAGCAGCAGCAAAGCCTCTTAAACTGCTGACCACATCACCTGCAGAGGCTTCTGTAACTCCAAGTTAAAATGTATGGCAACAGGAATTGAGCACACCTCTGCAAGCAATGTAAGCTTGCCTTCATGGAGTTAAGCTATATAACCAACACTTGACAAATTTAGGACAGATATGAATCACATTAAAGAAAATGAATAGATCCCAGGCCAGCCAAGTATTGCTTACAACTTGATTACATATATCAATGTAGGTAATAGATGGAATTTCCCTGAGTTATCTGAGGAAGGTAGGAGAAGAAGAGGAGGAGGAGGAAATATTCTATCATCATCATCATCATCATCAACATCGAGCTTTGTGCTGAAACCAGACCTGGGGAGCCTAAATACACTAGCATTTAAAGGAGAAGAAAGTGAATCAAAGAACTTCAGCTCCAGGGACAGCGCTATCTCTATGGTGGGGCTGAATACACTGTGCCATTAAGTACTTGAATCTGTAACTCTCACCAAATGACCTTTACCCATTTCCCACGCAGGTCAGCTCACAAGACAGAAATGATCTGATCAAGCCAAGGAGGAGCAGTGTGAGTGATTCAGGCCCTATGTTGTAGAGGGAAATAGCAATTCACCTGCACCCTTAAAGATGACCTCTTCAAAACACCTCAGTTTTCCATTCCTTAACATCTGTCATGTACCACACATAAAGTACTCAATAAATGTTTGCTAGACCAATTAAATACTTATTTTACAGAGTTTTGAATTTCATACATAAAGGAAGTCTCAAGATTTTTGTGATTAACGTTCATATGAAATATGATGGCATGTTAGGAGATTACAATTTTAGACCAAATTCTCTAATACATCTTTTTAAACAAAAATGTTAATTAAGTTATCAGTTGCAACACCTTATTCCCTAAGTAATATTATAGGGTTTTTTTTAAAATAATATACATAGTGTCTACGTATTTATCTCAAAGTTCTGAAGAAGACTCTGGATTAGAATGCTAAAATTCCCTGACTATGTAGCAGGACTGGCACTTAGCTAGCAATTAGTCATGAACTATAAACTACATGGTTTTTAAGGAAGATACAGGTTACAGACTAAAGGTAAGTCCATATAAACATTGGACTTATGGCACATATTAGCCTTATGGATTTTAAATATATATAATTTACAATATTAAAAATACCACAAAAGTTTTAAAGAGAAGAGCTTTGATATTTTAAAAAACCAGTGAGTCAGTCAATCACACAAGTTAACTCAACTTCTGAAAATAGGGGAGAAAAAAAAGATTCTGTTAAGCAAAATCATGTGTTTATTCATTTCAACAGAGGATTTTTACTTACTGGGATAAATGGCGGAATAAAGCCACTGATCGAAATTCTAACAATTACTGATGAAAGAATTTTTAAGAAACACGAGACGAGTGTTAAAGTAATACAGGAGCAAAGTAATGAAAATGAAGAGGCACAGCAGTCACTAATGAAGACTTCGTTCTTCAATCTAGACTGTGCCCTACTGACTACACCTCCCAAATTCAAAACTAGTATCTTTCCCCAGTAACTTAGCTCTAAGTACTCCATGTCTTTGTTGACTGACAGAATACACCCCGATCTCACCAGGAACTTAAGGACCATCCTCAACTCTCTATCTCCTTAACTCTACTGTCAAAATCCTGTCCACTTTAAAATGCGGCCAGCATCTTTCCTTCTCTTCCTTTTCATCCCACTCCCACCAGCTCTCATGGTGTGTCACTTAATAATTACAAGAGCTTGTGGAAAACGCCCCATCCACAGTCTGCTCCTCTCATGTTACAGCCACTAAAACCCACGTCAATCAAAACACTGAAGTCACCTGCTTTACTAGGACCCAGGGCTCCACTAAAAGTCAAAGCCATGTTTCCTGTCTAGAAGATATTCCAGCGTTCTACCTTGATTAATTCTCCAGAGCCATCTCTGGCTTCAAATTCCTACAGACCAACTTTACACTCCAGAAATACCAACCTGCTTGTTTCTCTTTCCCAGAATGCTCTATGTTATTTCTCACCACTCACTGGGAGTAGTCATTTAATGAAAGTTTTTCATGTCTTCCCTAACTCCTTTACACTTACTACATGTCAGCCCAATCATTCGCTCTAGAATATTCCCTCTGAAATTGTACGGCTTCACACCTCCTATAATCAGGACACAGTTGAGCACAATATGATACTGAGAGTAAGTTTCTGTCTGTTCCACCAGAAGATAGTTCCTACAGGAGAAGAATAGTCTACCTCCATTCACCTGGCCCTTATCAGAGATACTGTCTCTGTTCCTCATGCAGTAAACGGCCAGAACAATAGGCCCAGACTTCAAACAGGTATGGATCTGAAGACAATCCGCTTTTCTTCTGAGTCATTGTATATAATAAACAAACAAATAAATAACTTGATTCTTCTGAGCAAGAACCTCAGTGATCATGCATCAGATCTGGCATGTTGGGAGCTGTGCTGACCAGTTTTCATATTTTCCCTCATTTAAGCATAACAACAGCCCAGTGCTATAGGCTTCAGTCACCTTCAAACTACAGGAGAGAAACTAGAACTGACAGGTGTCAAGTAAAATGCCACATTTCACATTTAAGGTGTGTGTGTGTGTGGGGGGGGAGTTAGTAAGATATTAAGGACATTTTAGAAAAAGTCACCTTTTGATGATCAGCTTTATGCTATCAGATGGAGAAAGTCTTTCCCCTCCTCAGAAAGTTATTGTGGAGACTACACAAATAATACGAAAGCACTTAGCACAGGATCTGACAAGCTGGTGTACCCTCAAAAACACCAACAAGCCTACCTCCTCCTGATCCAGCAGTGACAAGAATTGTAAGGAAGACAAAATTCACAAGTATCCCTAAATATTCCTTATCAGTTTCAAAGTAGAGATATTCTGAGTCTCTATTCACAAAGGAATAGTACTATCAGATTAGTCTATGTGGACACATATAAAATATAAAAAAGTAGAAAACAGCAGCGCATTCTGCTTCATTTTTGGACTGTGATACTTGGCTTCTGTACTATCATTAGATCAAAATACACCAATATTCAAAATTTATCAGTATATCAAAAGGGAAGAGAATATTGGATCCAGAGGTCTTCCTGGAGGGTTGCTCTCAGGAAGATTTGCAGTCAACTTAATCAATCATATAGCATTTAAAAAGAGCAAAAAGTACTTCCAGCAAGAAAGACAGTTTGCCACAGATACATAAAATTTCTACAGAAAGTTGTCTTGTTTTTCAAAGACAGACCTTACTTCTCACCTCCAGGCAGCCTAAATGGAGTAGCCAGGTTGGACGAAGGGCAGAGGAAGAAATGCAATGGTTTTGTTTTTAATGACCGGCAAACTCATGCTCACTCTTGCTTCCTTTTTAACTTTTTCCCATTTTTCTCCTTTTGGTACAGTCATGACACTTAACTCTGACAGCTGTGAAGGCATTAAATCAGAGCTTTCTGTTGTTTTTAATTCTCTAGCAAATAAAAACTAAATATGCGTGTGTGTGTGTATATAGCTGCACACATGTATGTGCACACACACACACACACACACACACACACACACACACACACACACACAC
>CAJQZJ010001258.1:560116-571916 GCA_907164525.1 Lophiomys imhausi
TTTTTTTTTACCATGTTCTTGTGCTGACCTTTTGTCATCAGATGGAAGCAGGTGTTATCTGTTTGTTTCTTTTGTTACCTGACCTTGGTGCTCAGGAAAACTCCCTTCCCTGGGGGTTGGCTGATCCTGAGTTCCTGGTGTTTACTTCCAGATGGTGGGCAGGTTCCTGTAATAGACTGACTGGCTCTAGGAGAGGAGGATGGCTGTCGCTCTCCTCAACTGCTTGTGACCCAATTGGACCAATATAGAGGGGATTGGAGTGGGGAGAGGGATAGCCTCTGAGGACCTGGGAGCTGACAGGTCTCCTCAGAAAGGCAGGTAGAGCTGTGGTTGGGTCTGTGTTCTCCTCTCACTGACCCAGTTGTTCTGGCTCCCGAGCTAGGCTCTCTATGCACGCAGGGAACTCCACCCACAACAGATACCAGTCTCAGTGGGCCTGTTGCTGACTGCCTCAGATGCTTGGGTGCTAGGGTGAGTGACCCACCCTCCCCAGTATTTGTAGAGAACACACTGTCACGGGCTCTGTTTGCAGGCAGTCTTGGCTCCTATTTGCTTTGCTGTGACTGGGTTAGGTCTCTGCCTCTCCGCTACAGTGCACACTGTGCCACCATGTTGGAAACTCCGGAAAAAAATAATCTCACTTACCTTTGCTCTTGTGGTGCGGCTCGAGTGCAGGCTGGATCGATATTTTCACTTTCTGTATGATTCTTCTATGAGAATGGAACATACTTGAAAATCATTTACTTCTCCATAGATAAATGAAGCTTATGGGTTTTTTTTTTAACAACCATTTGTATGAGTTTGAAAATTTATAGTTCTGCTTTCGAGGAACAATGGAGTAGTGTGACTTTCAATTAGAGTTATTGTCACCCTTCATGGCTAATAGTCAAATCCTTGACCTTGGATCCCACAAAGACGATGGAATTCTAAGGTGATCCCTGAGATGATAGACCCACCCTGTTGCCTGCTTTAGAACTTCAGTGAGTCCTCCAGCATCACTCTCTTGAGGGAGATTCATAAAGATCCCAGCATTTCTGAGATAGCCTGTCCAAATACCTCAAAACTGTGAAGGGAAAGCCCAGCATGGGTTATGAAAAATGAGAAAAAAGATATGAATGGGATGAAATGGTGTCTTCAATTTTTGCAGCAGACAGGGTGGTTATTAAGGAGCATATAGGAAGTGAGGTGACAGAGGCCTTGAGTATAAACAATAAAAATGAATAACTGAACACAAAAAGATAAAGAATTAATGAAAAGATCCTGCAGGTCTGAAGGAACATGCAGTTGGTTGATTTTTTTTTCTTTTAAAGTAACACTTCATCATTTCCTAATACTGATGTGGAAGTATCTATAGCAATGAAGGAGTTGAATGAAAGTGTTAGAAGATTGATGAAGAAGAGTCTGTGTTGGGCAAGGATAGAAAGGATTCTCTTATCCAGGTGGCATGATTAGCTTGAGATAAGAGAAACCATAGCTATTCCACTGGAAAAGAACAATGAGCACACAAACCAGCTAGCTTGTTAGTTTTCATGACTAAACTAAGAAAGAGTTTTATGACACTACCAATGTCTTTTTTTTTTACTATAAGGGTAAATGGAAGAGCCACCAGATTAAGTGTGAAATAATTGCTATGAAGAATATGAAGGGAATTAACTAACAAACTATATTCAGACTAAAAGACCCATCCAAAGCTGGCACAGATAAGCCAAAAACATGCACAGTGCTACAGCTACCATTGAGCTCATATACAGGGATAATCTGAAAAATAATGAGCTGCATGTTGAGAGCTAAGATGGGGAACTAGAAGACATTGAGTCAAAAAGCTTCAGTTTGATTAACAGAAGAACACTTGAGTAAGGTGGCAAAGAGTAAGCTGTATGAGAGATACCAACAGACCCAGGACAGGAGGAAAAGAAAACAAAGAGGCAAAGACATAGACTAAACCTGCAGGGCCTGGTGAGCTTGTGTATAAGGCAATGGCAATAAAAGATAGAGTAGTGTGAAGACTAGGAACAGAGAGAGTTACCATGTCTGATAGAAAGCAAGGCACTTGAATGAAGAAGAAAAGACAAGACAGAGCTACTAAGAATTATATCAACCAAAATGATAGACTAACGAAGAGTTATAATTGAGGAAAACTGAACCAGGTAGGTGCAGAGGTTGGTAAGAGTGACGCTGTTGTAATAATAAGAAGGACGTTGGGAAAAAGTGACAGGAAATAATAAACATCACAGCAAATGAGTTTTTCATGGAAGCTTACAGCTCCCAAAACTGTCTAGATTTGTAAGATAAGCTGATTCCATATTCTAACCCAGAGTGAGATGAATCATGCGAGATGGGTGGCTGAGGGGTGATTTTAAGAGTTAGTTTTCAATGTGTGGTCTCATTGTCTACCTGGAGTCTTACTATAATTATTAATGAAACTTAAAATTGCCTTGGTCATTGCATGAAGGAACCTGCTCACCCTAGGGCAAAGGGAAGTGGTGGCTTCAAGAAAGAGCTCTTTCACTTAGGAAATAAAGTTCTTGTTGAAGAATGCGAGGATGTAGATGGTTTTTGTTTTGTTTCTCTTGGGAGCCATCATAAGAGTCTGGGTGTGGGGAGTCTGGAAGAAGTGGATAGTGAAGATAGGGCAGGGACCAGCTAGTGTGGAAACTGAGATTGAAGAAGAATGGTTGACCTAAGCAGACACTCCCATAATTACACCTTTCTGTCCATATCAACTTTCTTATACAATCTGGAGTCAGATGGATATCCACGCCATCTGAGGTTAAACATGCCCAGTATTATTCAAGTCTTTACCTTATAGCCAATGGCTATAGCAGTTATTCTACTACAGGAAGAGAGAATAAATTCAGATTTCTTCATGGTCATACATGTCATACATATTCCCATAGGGTCTTATATTCCCACAAATCATGATTGTATGGCAGTCACTGATTGGAAGAGCAGCCTCCTAACACTGGCGTGTACTGGTACATACATGCTAAGTGTTCTTTGTTCTGAACTTAGGTGAGATTTGGCTTTCTATACCAATTCAACTCCATTACTGACTTTAAAATTAAAATAAGAAAACAAGCCAGTTGAAACCTCTGGATCAAATGACAACTTTGGTTTATTCCTCAAGTCGCTAGATTTGCCAGCCATTGTATACTAAGCGCTAATCACAAAAGAATTATCATGCCTAAGTCACATGAAAATAGAAAATGCAAGTAGAAATAACTGCCATTGTTAAACACAAAAATATTCTTATGTCTCCAGTCACATCCATAGGCTAAAATAAAACTTCAAGTTGAATCTAACATGCACTTAATGATATGTGACTTTTACAGAGTGGAAGCAAAGAAACATCTGTTCACTGCAGATGGACACACCGAAGAAAGGATTCAATCCAAATAGAGCTTGACAAACCAATGAGTTTGCTGAGCTTACATTTAAGAGCATGGTTGACTAAAAGGCAGCTACACTACTGGGAAGTCTCACCCTAGCATAGCCAAGGCATGAAAAGGAGTCTCAAGCCCACCAGTTGTTTACCTCTTATAATCTTGGAAAGACTATGTGTGATGATCTCTGAAAGATCTCATGAAGGGTTCATGAGCCTCCTGCTTCCTGCCATAGGGGTCTGATTTCCTGAGAGTATACTTCAGATAATCACAGATAATTTGGCAGGGTTTCTTTGTGTAACAGCCCTGGCTGTCCTGGAACTTGCTCTGTAGACCAGGCTTTCCTTGAACTCAGAGAGATTCACCTGCCTCTGCATCCTGAGTGTTGACATTAAAGGTCTGTGCTACCATATCAGGCTCAAGATTTTCTTTTAAAAGTAATGATCCTTTTCTGTTAAACATAGGTGACCCCATTACAGCATTACCATAGAAGGTCTTCCAGTCAATAGGCCATGCAAATAATACACTCTATTATTTGCAACTGAGAAGTAAAGTCCATTGCTGTAATATATGGAGATGTAAGTAAAGTCACTCCATGAACCATAGCCATTCTTCCATAACCGTGATACACAAGATAAAAGTGTATTTAAAATCCCATTTAACAGATACACACATAAGTTAAAATACATACTTATTTTTAGAATTCTAGGTTACAGATGTGCTGGTCATAGGAATCCTTTAATATGAGCTGGTAGCATCATTTCAAACTGAGAATTGCTTGTTTAGAAATTCATATCCATGCCAGGTGGTGGTGGCGCACGCCTTTAATCCCAGCACTTGGGAGGCAGAGGCAGGCGGATCTTTGTGAGTTCGAGGCCAGCCTGGTCTACAAAGCGAGTCCAGGACAGCCAGAGATATTCAGAGAAACCCTGTCTCGAAAAACCAAAAAAAAAAAAGAAATTCATATCCAGTTTCTTCTTAGTATTATCCCACAATTAGACATCAGCCAAGAAACCATTGTTCATAAGCATGTTATCTTTAACTAAGCAACCACATATTTAATATATCCCTGACAACATGCTAGCTACATGGTTGCATCTTTTCCTGAAAACCTTCTAACCTGTACTTCCCTCTATCCCAAGTCTCAACTCATTCCTACTGGAATATCAAGGAATTTGAAGTGTTACAACAGTGTGAAAATTATACTTAAAGAATAGCATTTTTCTGTTGCCTAGCTGTAACCTATCAGTGGGTTGTATACTTACTGATTCATAGCCAGAATGTAAAAATAAAGTGACTAGAAGGGAGAAATATGTCAACACAGAATAAAAATAAAGATAAGCTTGTATTTCAGAGATATATGCATCTACTGGTTCTTAAGCAAATTATAAACATAGTTTTATTCCCCATGGAGTAGATGGTAAAAAACAAGAGTTAAAAGCCAAGAGAACAGATAAATAAATTTAGGTGTACCATTACTGCATACCACAGTATATAGATATGATTTGGTGTTTCATACTATATATATTTCATACTATATCATGTCCATATATCAACATATACATATGTATTATTACCTCTCTATATATGATATATATGTGTGTCAGCATTACAAAGAAGATCTTCAAGTCAATGAGATCATAAGTCTACAAATAGTAACAACTGAGATATAAAGCCAGTTGCTGTACCATATAGAAATCTAAGTAAAGCCAGTCAATGACAGAGAGACCTATTTATATGTATGCTTGTGTGTGTGCATACATATATATATATAGCTAACTATATATATATATATAGAGAGAGAGAGAGAGAAGTGGAAATAAGCCAATTGTAAAGAATTTTTATGTCAATTTTAATTAATCTAAAACATGGAAAATAATATCCATCATTTGCTTACATATGTACATGCAGAGAAGGCACAAAATAGAAAAGAAAGACATCACTTTGAGAATAACAGTTTAATATAAGAGGCAGAGAAAGGAGGAAGGAATGTATCTATAAGATGTAATTTCATAAAGAACAATTCTAGACACCAAAGACCTTTGTTCAAAATCTGACTCTGTCCTTAACTTCTGGGTGGTTTCAATGATGTTAACCTTGTTCCTTCATATGTGATATTAATTAATGACACTACAGAATGAACAGAGTAGGGAGCTGGAGGAAGTGGGATTCTGTCATAAGATTGTGTCCATATAATATACCACTTGTAATTTAAATGATTTAGTTCCTCCTAATTAGCCAGTTTATTAGTGGTAGAATTAAGACTAGATGGAGGCAAGACATTCTGAACCATTGAGTTTCATTTTCTACCTTTGGAGTAAAGGCATAATATGGCAGCATATTATCCAAGGTGGCAAAATCAAGAGATAACACCATTAACCTCGTTGACATCCTGTGGGAGGAGCCTAATAGTGATTGCTTCCTTTAACGCCCCTGAGGAATGAATGAAAGAGTGAATGAATGAATGGACAAACTTGTATTTTATTAAAAATTAAAAGATATACTTTAGCCATAGCTCATTCTAAAGGATTGTCAATGGTCCTTTGATTGAATTGTACAAATCTGATTTGTGGCTATTCTTTGAAGTTGTCGATTGATACATACGCCATTACCCTCTAAAAAATTAAATCATAGTAAATTCAGAGAATGCTAAAATGAATGTAAACATGTACATCCACACAAATTAAAGAAATTAAGAATCAAGGGGTTAAATTATCAGAAAATTCTTGTTATAAAAAGTGAATACAAAACTTTTTAAATTATAGCATCAATAATGATAACAATTGAAAAACAGAGAGAGAGAGGGGGAGAGAGAGGGAGAGAGGGAGAGAGAGAGAGATACCCTCTATCTTAGTTCTTCAAATTAAATTTTACTTAAGGGGTAATGATAGTGGTATCAATGGCAGAAAACAACCAAGAACTTTCAATCTAAAAATATAAGGTAAAACTCAGTTACATTACTTACTGAGTTATTTTACAGTTGTACATACTGTTCAGGATGGCAGTAACAAAAGCTGATCCTTGCTGTGTACCTTATTTTTTTTTATTAATTCCTCTTACCACTATTTATTTTACTTTGCTCAAAATAGCTCAGATCATTTTAAAAAGATAACTTGGCAAGATGAAAAACACATTAAAAAGAAAAACAAAATAAAACACATGGGCCAGGGCACATTTTTTGTTTTCTGGTGTTTGTTTTTCGTTCATCTTCAAAATCCAGTATTACTAATAAAATATATCTCATTTAGGTTGTTTTTTGTTTGTTTGTTTTGTTTTTTGTTTGTTTGTTTTTTCTAGACTTTAGTCAGGTCCTGACCTAGGAAAGCCTCATGTGGCACAAATCAACTAATGCAGTTCAAAACAATTCATCAAACATGGTGTTATTACCCTAGACTAAAAACTGGATTTTCTTTGTCCTTATTAGGAATCTTTAAAAAGAGCTGTTTTTGCCAAAAGTGCTTTACATGAAGTCAAAGTATAGATGAAATAAAGAAAGAGAAAGGAGGGAGGGAGGGAAGGAAGAAATAAAGGAAAGAAAAGGAAAGCAAAGGAGGAAAGAAAAAAATAAGAAAGGAAAGGAAAGAGCAAACTGTCTATAGACAAACCCGATAGCTTCTCACCCTGCTCACTGGCTGCTTTCATTCCCCTAAGGCATTTCAGCACTTTCTTGTCTCTGTAGCTTAGCTGTGCTGATCCAAGGCACTCCAATGTGTACTTAGCTAGCCCACTTATTTATTGAGCACTGCTATTCACAGCAATAGTATTGTCCTTTACCTGGCAATAAAATACATCTTTTTATGTTTAGTGTGTTTTTTAGTACTGTAAGAGCCATTGTAAAGAAAGGTGGTTTGTCTTTATTGTGACTTTCTTTTTTTCCTTTTCTTTTTAGAATAAAGTGCTTAATACAGATTTTGTACTCCCTTATTAATCAGAGTTTTTACAGAGATGGAACTCTTCATAAACACAATATTCCAATACTATGAAGCCCATAGCTTATTTGAGGTAATTTCTCTTCTCTTTTTCTATATGCAGAAGCCTATTTTATTTCTTATGTTATACATTGCATTTTGTTTATACTAACCCAGCCACTTCTACCTTCTGCACTCCTGAAACAAACATCTTTTTAGCTTTTCCTAAATCTTCCTAGTGTTTTAAACATCGTATTTGTTGTATTTCTGAGTCCTCTTTTTCAGAAGTTATGATCGATAGTAATGTTTTAGCTCAAAGTTTATGACTCAAATATTACTGTCCATTTAGGATATTGTATTCATGCTATGCGCTTTTAAAAAGTGAGCTTATGTCTTAAAATAGTATATGACTTCGATATGGTCACTGAACTAAACTAGGATTAAAGTCAAGCTTTCAAAAGCACCTGTTGACTATTCTCAATTTCTTTTAAGTCAGACTGGAAAAAAAAGTGAGCATTTAGTTCGTATTCTTTTTTTTTTTTTTTGGTTTTACTTTTAATGTAATTCTTAGTGCTTTGTGTTTCTTATGAAAGAAATTAACTGAAAGTAAAGCATGCAGATATCTAATCGCAATATGGAACTTGAACTCAACATGTCTTTGTCTTAATCTTTCATGTTGCCATTTAAAAAGGCATCTATGGGAGTTTTAAAACAGCAAATTCATCTCTCTCTCTCTTTCTCTCTCTCTCTTAGTTTTTCAAGACAGAGTTTCTCTGTGTAGCCCTGGCTGTCCTGAACTCACTTTGTAGAACAGGTTGGCCTTGAACTCACAGAGATCCACCTGATTCTGCCTCCCAAGTGCTGGGATTAAAGGTGTGCGCCTCTCACCCAGCAGATTCATCTCTTTCCTACTGTTCATAGATTTCACTTAGTTATATGAGAGCTTGACATTTTATTAGCACACTCATGTCACAAGTTAAATGTAGTGGGTTTTTTTTTAATTACAAGGACTAAGTATGTTATTATAATTAACTCATTTTATTGTGTAGACTTTGGCTATTTCTAAGAGATACTTGAAAATCTTGAGAGAGAGATAAAAAGAGATTTGAGTGAATCAATTTAGCAGAATATCCATGACCATCAAGATACTATGATTAAATCCAAAGGGATGTAATGGAAACAGTGTATTTTGAAACAATCCATTTATGTGATATATTTTATGACATGTATTCCATTTCAGAAGCCGAAGCTCATAGACTTTCATCATCATTTTTTAAAATTCTAATAATTGAAGAGAAATTAACTTCACTGTGCAATAATGAAAATTTTTTAGAAGTTGCTGTTGCTTATAGATTATTCCTAAGTTTTGATTCTTTACTAAAAGTAGCTGTATTCCATATCTACAGGCTGATGTGTGCTTCAGAGAAACCATTCAATGTGATTCATAATAAGAGCCAAAAGATCTTTTCAACAGAATTAATAAATTATTGCTTAGATTTATTTTTAACAAAGCATATTTTATTAAGTCTTATCCAGCTAAGTACAATAATAACAAAGGGGGAATCAGGGTCGCTCTCATTACCTGCTTCTATGATTGTGCACACATAAAGTATGCATGAAGCCTTTGAAAGGAGAGATTATGCAGGCTGAATGCTAATTTTGTGAATACTGTAATTTCAGGTCTGCTCTCCATGTTTAAGCTGGTTGTGCTTGGAGGAGCAGCTGAGGCTTTATGGGAAACTTGGTAAAACATTCTATTTAGAAGCAATTCTTTTTCTTCACATTATGTGCTCTGGGTATTTTTCTCCCATTGTGTTTTATTTTGAGAACATTTGTATGGAAACAAGATCTTTGTTTCTTACAAGCACATCTGCTCTTGCTGCTTATAGATGATGAGAAGTCATCATCCTCTGTGACATCATAATCATCGCCATGGTAACCAGCTTGGCTTTTTAATATTTGCAGCAGCAAAGTCTTCAATCTCTAAATTGATATGTATCAACTTCTCTGCATCCACCTCATAAGGTCCATACCTTCAAAGTACTGAAGTTTTAGCTTATCACACTTAATTCTCTTAACATGCATGCAACTGCAAGTTCTAATTATGCAAAGTTTAGAGAACTGGAGGGAGAATCAGAAGATCTAAGTAGAGGAGTTCTGAGATGACTAAGTTTTCTTGTTTTTTATTTTTATTTATTACTTCAAGTTACATCTCCATCACAGTGCCCTCTTTCCACCTCTCCCAGTCCTGCCCTCTCACCCTCTACCCCCTATCCCTTCCAACCCACTCCTCCCGAGTGGGGTGTCCCTACATATCAGTCACCCACCCTAGTTCAGCAGTCATATGAGGGCCAAGAGCCTCCTCATACACTAGGGGTCTACAAGGCAGCACCACTAGGGCAAAGTGTTTCATTGACAGGTAACAAAGTCTATGTTCCTGTTCCCTTTGGTGCATTGGTTGTAGTATAGTTATCCTGTACTATATGGCTAAAATCTGATTATAAGTGTAACTTGTACAACCACTATGGAAATCAGTCTGGCAATATCTTAGAAAACTTGGAATAGCTCTATCTCAAGACCCAGCCATACCACTTCTGGGTATATATCCAAATGACTCCTCACCAAACCACAAGGACATTTCCTCATCTATGTTCATAGCAGCTTTATTTGTAATAGCTAGAAACTGGAAACCACCCAGATGTCCCTCAACTGAGGAATGGATAAAAAAAAACAAACTGTGGTACATCTACACAATGGAATACTACTCAGCTATCAGAAACAACGAAATCATGCAATTTGCAGCTAAATGGATAGAAGTAGAGAAGCTCATCCTGAGTGAGCTAACCCAGACTCAGAAGGATGCACATGGCATCTATTCACTTATAGTCGGATGACTAACTTTTCTGCATCTCAATGCCCTCTCAAGCGACTCGGACAGTGCTAGTTCAACAAGGGACCTTGGAGCTTTCTGTTCTGCCGGAAATAACATCAGAGATTTGAGTAACAGCCAGATGGAACCTGAAGTCCTTTACTTGAAATGTTTTTATAAACAAGCACTGCATTCTCTCAGCCACTTCAGTGTTGTCACTACTGTGATGAAATGTGCCAATGAGGGACTCGGAACATAGTCATTTGTGTAGCAAGCCACAGCTGCTAAAGATAGCTAGGAGTAAGGGAGACTATGTGGCAAGATTGATGACCTTAAGATTTGTCAAAATTACGAGTTTTTATTTTTAACCTTTTTAAATTTAATTTTATATGAATAGATTTTTTTTTTGCCTTAATGTTTATCCATACAGCACATGCATGCCTGATGCCTACAGAGCCCAGAAGAGCAGCTAATCAGCTTTCTTGAACTAGTCATGATTTATAACCAACATGGACACTGTTTAAAATAAAATAAACAATGTTAAAAAAAATAAAAGATGAGGATTTAATGGAAACTATTTTAGCAAGGCTAAATTTAAGTATTTAATCTCAACGAAGGATCTGGAACTGGAGTTATGGATGACTGTGAGCTATCATGCTGGGAATTGAACCCAGGGCCTACAGGAGAACAACCAGTGCTCTCAACTACAGCGTCATCTCTCCAAACCAAAATTACGAATTTTGGATACAACAAACAAACAATCCATACAGAAACTCTTATTGAGTACTTGTTATGTACATGGCACTATACTGCGGTAAACAAATGAAGTAAGTAATGATGACATGCTCCCTGGATCTTTGACTTTTCCTCTCCTTGGAGATGAGTACTTAAATATTAGCCTTACTGGAATATTTTCCACTAAATCCTCGCCTTTTATTTTTTCAGAGCTGTTTGTTTTCTTTTAAACAGTGTCCATGTTGGATGTAAACCATGATTAGTTCAGGAAAGCTGATTAACTGAGTCTGAGGAAGCTATTCTGTCTTGGAATAAGAAAATTTGGCTGTCTGCCTGATATCCTGCCTGCACTCGAGCCGCACCACAAGACCAAAGGTAAGTGAGATTATTTTTTTCCGGAGTTTCCAACATGGTGGCACAGTGTGCACTGTAGCGGAGAGGCAGAGACCTAACCCAGTCACAGCAAAGCAATTAGGAGCCAAGACTGCCTGCAAACAGAGCCCGTGACAGTGTGTTCTCCACAAATACTGGGGCGGGTGGGTCACTCACCCTAGCACCCAAGCATCTGAGGCAGTCAGCAACAGGCGCACTGAGGCCGGCATCTGTTGTGGGTGGAGCTCCCTGCCTGCATAGTCAGCCCAGCTGGGGAGCCAGAACGACTGGGTCAGTGAGAGGAGAACACAGACCCAACCACAGCTCTACCTGCCTTTCTGAGGAGACCTGTCAGCTCCCAGGTCCTCAGAGGCTAGCCCTCTCCCCACTTCAATCCCCTCTATATTGGTCCAATTGGGTCACAAGCAGTTGAGGAGAGCAGCAGCTACCCTCCTCTCCTAGAGCCAGTCAGTCTATTACAGGAATCTGCCCGCCATCTGGAGGTAAACACCAGGATCTCAGGATCAGCCAAC
>CAJQZJ010001258.1:586929-607337 GCA_907164525.1 Lophiomys imhausi
GAGAGAGAGAGAGAGAGAGAGAGAGAGAGAGAGAGAGAGAGAGAGAGGAAACTGTGGTCAGGATGTAATATATGAGAGAAGAATAAATAGAAAGAAAGAAAGGAAGGAAGGAAGGAAGGAAGGAAGGAAGGAAGGAAGGAAGGAAGGAAGGAAGAAAGAAAGAAAAACACTTGGTTGAATGGGACAAAAGGTAGCCTAGAAAGTTCCAGGGTCCACTCATACATTTATTACCAATAGACTTTAATGTATGTATTTTAGAGAAACATTAATGTGCATGTAGATTCTAATGCTTTCTTTTTTTTTTTAAGATTTATTTAATATGTATACAGTGTTCTGTCTGCAGGTATATCTTCAGGCCAGAAGAGGGCACCAGATTTCATTATGGATGGTTGTGAGCCACCATGTGGTTGCTGGGAATTGAACTCATGACCTCTGGAAGAGCAGCCAGTGCTCTTAACCGCTGAGCCATCTCTCCATCCCGATTCTAATGCTTTCTGCCTTTAGGCCTTCTTGAAGACCTTTATGTATACACCCACACCATCTTTACGACCTTGTACTACCACGGGCCAGCGTAGTGAGGCCCTGCTAGTTCTCAATAATTATCCCAGACAAAGAAGGGGGAAACTTTATACCTGGGTGAAGTTTGTCCCAACACTGTTTTACCTCTCACCATGTAAACTGAAATCCAAACACTCCTAGTCCTATTTGGAGCCCTGCTTCAGCTCCGTCTGCCACGTAGCATGTGCCACGTAGCATGTGCCACTGGTCTTTATACGTGGCTCAGCATCAAAGTGTCAACATTGTTCAGCTCCATGCTGAGCGATATTGACAGAATGTCAGTCTTACGATTATAAATGAAGGTCAATGCATCATGTCAGTCCCCTTAAGTCTTTTCTTTATCTGAGATGAAGGTTAGAATGATTTTTACTCTTTAATCTGATTGATTCTTGACAAATCAAGCAAGGGATCTTAAGAAGAAAGGAAATCCGTTTTAGATTCTGTCTACACAATGAATAGTATTTCATATTCCTGACTAATAGCTTCACAGGAAGGAGAGATTTTGAAGCAATAGAAAAATTGAAATGCAAGAAGAAAAATATGCCTGTGATTTATTTTTGTCTTTTATGTCAGAAACAATTTTTAAAATAAACGTTTAATTTTATAAATTTTTATATTTATAGGAAAAATTGAAATTATCTTTAAAATGTAGGCTGTGTAATTGAAACAGCTTTAAAATATCTTTCAAAAAGTTAGTTGATTTCCTGGTTTTATCTTTTGATATTTGAAATAACACTCACCTAGTGTTACTTCAATTGCTTAAGGAAATAATTAGGATCTCTATATAAAGCAGTGGTGCTCAACCTGTGGATCACAAACTCTTTTGGGGGGGTCTTTCACAGGGGTCATATATCAACTATCATACGTATCAGATATTTACATTTTGGCTCATAGCAGCAGCAAAATTACAGATATGCAGTAGCAACAAAAATGATTTTATAGTTGGTTGGAGGTCACCATAACATGAGGAACTATAATAAAGGTTCACAGCATTAGGAAGGTTTAGAGTCAGTGGCATAAGATCACGGAGCTACATCTGACCTCTTTAAGTTAATAATGGAATAGCCCAAAGTTGCCCTCTGGGAAATAACTTAGGAGGTTTAGTTTTCATTTCATAAATCACTTGTTATCAATATATACAAGATACATATATCTTGTATATATTGATAACAATAGAGAATTTCTATTAACTGTTTAATGAAGCGGAACCTGGAGTCCACTGAAGTTCCTTATAATCTTTTGGACAAGAAAAGAGACACATTTAGGGGTATAGACATATTTGGGAGAGCATGAAAGTTCTCCAGACTTGGATGAGTTTGCAAGAACTTAGAAGCTTGCAGCCCAACAGCCTTAAAGAGAAACTAACTTAGCTATACCCTAAATAAGGTGCATGACTATCCCATTGTCACTTAAAATTTTTGCTTTTAAGATATAAACATTTTGAGAGAAGTCTGATTTTTGCATATAAAACCTGTACCTAGCTCAGAGATAGCTGTTAGAGATATTTGTTGACAAATTAACTCTGAAATCTTGATGATTTCTACTGTGTAGCGAGTAAGAAGAGGCCATCAAGCTACAAATGGGAGAGAAGACTTAGGAAAAAGATACTCATGGTCCAGCAATATGGTTGTATAAACAGAACCAAAACATAAAGCACACCACACACACAGACACACAGACACACACACACACACACACACACACACACACAGAAGGAGGGGAATGAGCAAGTGAGAGAGACTGAAACAGAGACAGAGAGTATACATGTATACACATAGATGCTTATGTATTTATTCAGTATGGGAACTGTGCACATGAAACCATGAAACAGAGGAGACCCTTCATCTGTTATCTGGGTGCAAAAATAGTCAAAAAGGAAAAACAATCTCTGAAGGCCAAGAACTGGGCCTTATACCCATATACACAGTGAGGAGATATATTTTAAGTGTCAGAGGTCAGAGGACCAAGTCACAGGTAGTCTGGTATTCCAAAGCTAAGATGTTCCATACCAGGAGAGGAGAGATATTTCAACCTGTCTTCATTAGAGTTCTGTTACTAATGAATAGACACAATGACCAAGGCAACTCTATGAAAAGAAAACATTTAATAGGGAGATTGCTTACAGTTTGAGAGAGTTAGTCTTTTACCATTATGGCAGGGAACACTGCAGAAGGCAGGTAGGTATGTTGAAGAAGTAGCTGAGAGCAGGCAGTGGGAGAAAGAGAGAGAGGGAGAGAGGGAGAGAGAGAGAGAGAGAGAGAGAGAGAGAGAGAGAGAGAGAGACTGGCCTGGCATGGGCCTTTGAAACTTTAAATCCCACTGCCAGTGATACACTTCATCCAACAAGGCCGCACCTACTCCTACAGTTAGTAGAACCAGACAGTAACTAGGGACCAACTATTCAAACATATGAGCCTATGAGGGCCATTCTCATTCAAACCATCACACAGCCCATGAAGAAAGAGAGACTTCAGTCTTTAGCTCTTTAACCTATTTAGGTCCAGAAAGGACTGGCGAGATTGATCTTGCTTCCTTACTTAACTGTTAACCTCTTCTAGAAACACCCATCCACCTAACATTCAGAAATTACTTTCCAGGATGGGGGCATCTCTCATCTCATTCAGACTGGCTGTAAACATACGGTGCCAATTTTAAACACATGTGACTCACACAAAGGTCGAAGAAGCAAATAGGCTATCCACAGCACATGGGAAAGCATTTCTAATTGGATTCTACAGCATCCAAGTAATGGTGTGTACAGTAGAGTTGAGACTGGCCACCAAGGACAGACTCAAGGTTGAAAAGCTTGCTGGTAGAGGTAATGGTGATGCTCATACATTTGGACAGTAGTGAGCAATTATCTCCACAAAGGAGTTTCATTACTTGGCATATTCTGTCAGCAACTTAAAATGGGAAAGCAGACTTTGGCTTAGAAAATGCTTCTCAGGCTGAAGGAATGGCTCAGTGCATAAAGTGGTTGCCATCCAAAAGTGAAGACCAGAGTTTAAAATCCCAGAATCCATGTAATACCTTGGCAAGTATGGCTGAACAGGTTTTCCGTTACTCAAGTGTCAGAGATGGGATATCTCCAGAACAAATCAGTTAGCTAGTCAAGCCAATTGGTAGGCTCAGTTTTCAATTGAGAAATGCTACTTCAACAAATAAAAGTGGAGAGAGATCCAGGAAGACATCTGATGCCAATTTTGGTCTTCCTCATGCACATAAACATGTATGCATGTCAACTCATGCACATATGTATATCCTCACCCATATACACAGATACACACACACATATACACACCTCCTACACACACTTGAAAAAAAATCTGTTCTCTCTGGAAAACATTGATTATTTAACATTATAGGACTTAGGTCTTTGCAAGCAACTGCTGTAAGTTGATATTTCATATAACAATGATTGATATTTTAGAAGGTTATTGTGCATCATTGGAGAGAGCATTTTTTCAGTCTCTAGGTAGCCATCTAGTCTCATAGCCTTCCATTAAAGTAACAGACTCCTTTATATTATGAATTTTGTACTGCTAATATATAGTATCTATTGAGTACTTAATAAATGTTCGGGAAAGTCTAATATTTTACTCACTAAAGCAAAAAACAAACCAACCAACAAACAAACAGTAAAGGGGTTTGAGATTAAGCTCAATGGTAGAGCACTTGCCTAGAAACTGCAAGGCCATGGGTTCAGTCCTCAGAGAAACAAATAAAAACCAGTAAGTCTAAGTGTGATGGTGCATGCCTATAATCTCAGCGTTTGGTAAGTAGAGGCAGGAGGTTGAGGAGTTCAAGTTCAACATCAGCCACAGAGTGAGACTGTAGCCACATGAGACCCAATGTACAAAACAAACAACTAAAACAACAACAAAACCCTGAGCTATAGTACTATAATCACCATTTTAAAGATGAGAAGCTGAGTCTTAGAGAGATTTACCATCCTTGGGTATCTAGTAAGATTGGATTCAAAGCCATATTTCTCTGATCTCAGAGCCTGAAAGTGTTGAACACAACACACATTCTTTTTTTTTTTTTTTTTTTGGTTTTTCGAGACAGGGTTTCTCTGTGTATCCTTGGCTGTCCTGGACTCACTTTGTAGACCAGGCTGGCCTCGAACTCACAAAGATCCACCTGCCTCTGCCTCCCAAGTGCTGGGATTAAAGGCGTGCGCCACCACCGCCCGGCTACAACACACATTCTTAAAAACTTTGATAAGATTAACTGGGTCTCTTTTTTTCACACTGTTTCTATTCTTCTCTCAATAAGTATCGTAGCTTAACCAAAATGACACATAGTCACATGATTGGAGACTAGGGCTGGGTGTAGGTTTACCACCTTAGAAATAGATTTTTAAAAATTAATATGTTTTTTTAATTTTAACAAAATTAAATTAAAAGTAGATGGTTAAATTGAATTGAGATTTTAATTGCGGCAGTTGTATGTATACTCATGTACCATTGTGACACATGAGGCAGAAAGATCCATAGGATGTACTTTGTTTCATTTCTCCAAATAATAACATTTTGTAAGAGTAGAGTAAAGGATTGTAATCAGGTGATGGGCTTGATATATCTGAACAACTTTATTCAGACCTTTCAGTTTTATTTGTATGTGTTTGTGGAAAGTGTGGAGTGTTGCTGAGCATGTGTGGAGTTCTTTCAATTCTAGCACGTTTTCATGCCCATGTTTGTAACTACAGTCAGAATACTGGATAGTTCCAGGATCACGCTCATCCCCTTCCTGGCCTCCTTGAATTGAAGTTTTGAAACAAAACTTGGTTTAGAAAGTGAAAAAGCCATTAAAACACCTCTATGTATCAAGCAAACCCTGTTTCCACTAGTACACAAAGGTGGGGTTTGGTGAAAGACTTCTGCTGCCAGTTTCTGAGAAATGCTCACAACCTTACTTGACTATATCTCATGAATGTGGGTTCAAGACTACCTTCTCTACACACCTCTGTGGAGAACAGACCTGAAAGTTGAAGCTTCACATTCAGATATCTTTCATTTAAATTACAGAGATTTATTTATCTTAAAAAAAAAAATCTAACCAGTGACCTAGTTACTTGGCTTAGGCATGACAGACTCTATCTAGTTAACCCTTCATATCCAGCACACTGCCTGATTTTATCAGCTATGTATCAGATTAAAATCTGTTTACCAAAATGGTAAAATGTAAAGGCATTGTGCTTTATTTGAAATCTAAATGTAAAAGACATTTGCCTCTCATTTTTAAATATAAAATGTGAAAATTAAAAGTCCTATCGTAAGGGCTTTCAAGAAGATGATGGTCAAAAGTGCCCATCAGCCAATAGAAACACCAATCAAAGGCTAAGAAATTACAAACAATGGTAAAAGGGAACACAATAGCATGAACTCAAGGATGCTGCTCATGATTTACATAATCTTAGTAAAAACAGAATGGACATTCAGGAAGTACTTTGGAGATACTTGACTGAGCTATGTTCCCTTCCCAGTCATCTGCGCGGTTGACTGGTTGGGTCTCCAGAGGTTTTCTCACCAGGAAATGAAAATAAGCCCATTATTTGTAAGAGATTAAATATTGATCACAATTTTATATTTATTCCATATTAATATCTATATGTAAGTGCTTCATTATTGAGTTTAGTTTCCGTGTGATTGTTCAGTTTGGAAAACACCACAAATAGGATTTACTTCAACTGTAAATATAAACATATTAATACAGCGTCCTATAAAATGATGGAGAGACCCCTTGGTATAAGATTTAGGTTTTACTACAAAATGAACATTAGTAAGTGACTGGCCAGCATAATGAAATACTAGAGGCAGAACAGCTGAAAGGGGCAGGGCTTGCATACTGGAATCAGTATGAAAGAATTTCAGGATTTGCTACTTAACAAGGAAAACGTGCAAATCTGGGTCTCAGCTTCTCCATTTGTGAAACAGCAATAATAAGAACAACAATCTACTTCTACAGCCATTAAAGGGGTCAAACTATTTGTTACCTGTATCACACTTAAAAGTATGTAATAATCTCCACAAATGTGAGCTATTATTCTAAATATTTTGTGTCTACTTTTATACTTGCTCTACTGCATAAATTATAGTGAAAACAAATACCATTTACTACAAACCAAACAACAATCTAAAAAGACTTTATGCTACTTTTCAGAGTCAGCCACTGAAAAACCGACTTTGTCCTTATAAACTAGTTTATCCTTATTGTAAATGCTAACAGAAGCATGGCTGAATTACAATGAAACCCAAGTAAAACTGTGCCAGTTACAGTGGAGTTCTTTTCACATATGTTGACCCCCAAACAGTATCTAGAGATTTGAATGTATTGCAAATTTTTACAGGTATGTTGTGAATTTGAGAAAAGGGGGGAGGGAGCTTGAGGGGAAATGTACATATAAGCTATTAGCCTTGTGAGGTATTTAATTTCCATTTATTTCTTCTGTCATTATTCCTTTCCCTGACATTTCCCAGCACTTTCCTATCCGTTATTGCTTATTTATCATATACCATATTTAATACCAAGCATGACATTGTATTGATCAACCCATTATGTCTTTCCAGCTTGTCTATCTACTCCTCTGATGGCTTTACACATTAGCGCTTTTGAATGATGATGTAATTTGATTCAGCATCTCTTGGTGCATACTACTTCTTGAGAATATATTAGGCACTTCAGTAGGCTGCTTTAGTTCTTTCTAGGCAATCGACAATAAATTTTCTTTATCTCTTATATCTATCTCCTCTTACTTTCCTTTATGAGCTATTTTCCCTCTGCCCGTTTCTTGCATGTTTTTGCTCATGATTATGTCCTAGGTTCTATTTGATTTCTAATCTTTGTGGTCTGCTTGGGGGATCTTCAATAGCTCCAATACTAATCTGTCTACTAAGTAACTTCAGAATCTAATCGCCAAGGCTACATCTCTACATTGACTATATCTTTGCTATACAGCACACCGATACCAAAATTAATTGAAGCAATCTTCTCCCTAAACCTGCTGCTATCTATTGTGCATAGGTACTTGTGAATTATCCTTAGTGTTTTACTCCACTTACCCTCACTCCAATAAAGAGTCCTAATAAATCTATCCCGTGAGTAACTTTCTGATTAGCCCCTTTCTTTTCATGTCTACTTTCAGCTATCAGCATCTACCAGTGAGATATTGTAGGTCTTCTTAAGGTTTCCCATCAGTAAAAGCAATCTTCAGTTTGCTGTCGAAGCATCTTTCTTAAATAGGAATCTAGTTTTATCATGCTTCTACCTAAAACTTTTCAGCAACTTCTCACTCCAACAGCAGAATTGAAACTCCTTGCTGTAGCTACCCGAATTCTACAAGCCAACCAATTTAGTGGCGAAAGTCAAAGTTCTGAGAGTATGTAACTCAATTTAAGCCTTAGCTGTCTGCTTGCTCATCCACTTTTTAAATTTGAATTTTTAAAAATTAGCTTGAAAAGCGATGGCAAAAGGCATTTCATACATACTTCATTTCATTTATACCTCCTTCGAAGTCCCCCCACCACTCCATTCCCTCCTCTTCTCCAGCTGTACCCTCCACCATCCCCCACCCTGATGTTCTTCTGCTTCAATGTATTATGTGGTCAGTTGACTTCTTCACTCCCTATTCTTACAGCTTCTTTTTCCTCCTATAGCATCTTTCTAACGTCCTTCCCTTTACCCATATTTACCATCACAGCCTTAGTTGTACATATTTGGACATTAGGAGCCAGAACCTGCACATGAGAGAGAATTTGTGGTGTCTGGCTTGCTAAACCTGGGTCAGCACACTTAATATGTTCTCCAGTTCCATCTATTTTCCTGAAAAAAAATTTTCTTCTCTTTATGGTTGAATTAACTTCCATTGCTTATATGGAGCACATTTTCATTATCAGTTAACCAACATCTAGGCTGATATATTTCCTTGTTACTGTGAAGAGAGCAACAATTCACAGAGCACGTATCTCTGTGGAGTCCAATGGGTGTATGTTCAAAAGTAGTAAGTTGCATCATGTGACGGTTCTACTTTTATTTCTCGTGAGAAAGCTCCACATTGATTCCATACTGCTCACACTAGTTTACATTTACATCAGCTTCAATTTATTTTATCTTTTTTAAAAAAATGTTTGTAAGTATAATATAATTTTCTTTGTATTTCTTCCTCCAAATCCTCACTCTTTTTCAAGTTCACAGTCTCTATTTTTTAACTGTTATTACATGTGTGCATATGTGTGTATGTGCACACTTGTGCATGTGTGCACACACATGCATTGGTGTTAGAATGGTGAACATGGCTACCTTTCTCAGTCTATTTTTTTTTTTAACAACTGTATGCCTGGAACAGTTTATGGCTTGGGAAAATGGCAGTGAAGATTAACACCTGCCCTACTGGGCATTTGTTGTAGAGAAATGAAATGAACAATTACTGAGGGAATAAATTCAGCAGGTCAGATGGTGATGACAATGAAAGAGCCTAGAGCCTGTAATGAGACTGATGTGTTCTGTATCCCAGAAATGGAAGAAGACAGTGCAATGCTAGAGTAGAAGAATGTTGAAGGGTCCTTTAATTTAATTATAATCTCTGATTCTGAAAGTTTCTGGGCTATTTTGTGCTTACGATTGTTATTACATAAAAGAATCTTCACATTTTGTGTAGAAAATCTAGGGGGAAAAACAGATCAGCAGCATGGAGACAGTTAAAAGCAGTTAGAACTCACCCAGAGCAGAGGCAGAACTAGAATTATGAAAGTGGATGTGCTGAGGAGTCACATTGCTCTTGAGTGATTTGAATACAGGGTATACTGATTTTCTTCATTCAAGGGCAGGAAAATGAAGTTTCAAGGTGATATCATGGTTTTCACTTAAGGAACTGCAAATGATGGAGTCGTTCACCAGATAAGACAATGATGAGACTCTTCAATTTCAAAGAGGGAGAATCATGAATCCATTGTTTGGAAAAACTGCCAAATTGTTATGGGGAGCCCACCAGAGATGACCACTCCTACACAGTTTATAGCCAACTGATAGTCTTTACTCCAGCCCACTGGGACTATATTCAGAGATTCTGGACCTAAGTGTAGTACAGGATGTCCAGTGAAAGGGGTTTTTGAAGGCCAAAACCATGTCCTGGCATCTAGCGTGGCAGCTGCATACGAGTGCTTAACACAAGCAAGCAATTTAACAGAAACTAAGGTAAGCAGTTAGCTGTAGGGGGAGGTTTGCACAAGCCTGCAGTTTAATAGAAGCTAAGAAAAGTTTTCTGGGGCATCTCGATCTTTGGTTCCAAGAATACAGACTGGTAATTTTCCATGGGATTCTCCATCAAGGAGATCAAATTCTATTTAAACCTAAAATGGCTTCAGCAAGTACGCACGATGGAGGAACCTCTGCATAGTCTTGCTCTGTCACAAAATAGCGAGGGTGGGATTCAAATGAGTGGTTGGAAGTGGAATGTAACATTTCCATTATTTGTGTAAAATGGTTTTAAATTTAGAAAAGAAATGAGGATAGTTGAGAGCGAGTACATGGGAATGTGCTGAGAAATGTTTAACATGTGACTTTTTCTGAAAAAAAAAAAAGGTATGAGGAAGAGCAATTAGCCATCCCACCCCTCTTGAGGGATGCGGAACTTATCCTGTTGTCAGAGCTCTCTTGCTCACCCAGCTGCAAAGCTGAACTACAGACCCAGTTCTCTCATCTGTATACTTCTTTGGCCCCATTGATGTGGCAGCTTATTAACCAGCAGTGGTCTTGTTTCCTGGGTCGTTTACATTGACATTACTCATTCTATGCTGTGTTACATGCTATCTGTCTCAAATGTCATGTGGAGAAATTGTGTGCCATTAGTGCCTGCTTCCTTAGATCATGGTTGATGTCCATCACAGCAGGGAAAGGACAAGTTAGGGACATCCTCCTCCTGCATATGTTTCTTGGTGTAAAGATTATTCTTGGTTAACCTGAAATTCTTTAATTTCTTTCCATTGAATCGGGGAGCTGGCACACTGCATATAGTTGCCGGGATAAAAATGTGCCAGGAGCTACATTTCATAGGGATTTATTAAGTACCACTAAAAATTAATATATTTAAAAAATATTTTCTTGGACATATAAATAAATAAGGAAAATCAACATGCTAACTATGACCACTCCTTACAGTTGAGACAAACAGACCAAAAATACTTTTTTTAATCTTTTAAAGAACATGGTAAAGAAGATTCATTCTACTACCACTTACACCCTCACCTTAATTCTTTGTAAGTAGAAAAACCATCTCAGTTGTAATAAAAGAGCCACAAATATAATTTATTATGGAAATAATTCAGTGTGGAAACATTATATCCTAAATAGCCACACCTCAGATTTGTGAATCGGTGAAAATAAGAATCCTGGGGTCACAACTCAATACTGAACAGAGTTAATTGTCCTCTCACTGAGGGTAGAAGGTCAGATTTCAGCCATATGCTGTCATTTTTTAAGTGATTTTTTTCTTCCCTGGGGACGTATGAAGTGTAACTAAAAAGCAATGAAATATATTTTACAATAAAACAAGAACGGTTCCTTTATAGCCCAATGTCAGTCATAATTTCTCCCCTTTAAAAGTAAAATTTCTTTCACTGCTCTCTGTGTTCTTTGTGGCCCAAATACCCTCATTTTCATGGGTTGACAAACCTTGTAACCTTGTGACCCTTGTTTTTACCTGCAGGGAACAGACATAATTTTCTGTGTAGCATCCATTGTTAAAGATCTAGGATCTTCCTTGAGAGACTTGGTACTATTTTGGATGTAAGTTCTATAGAACAAAACTATTAGCTGCCACATTCATGAAAAACTTACCAAATTCTTAGATATGCGAAGAGAAGTTGCTGCAAAAAAATGTAATCCTAATGGTTTTCATAATTGATCTTTGCAAAATCAGAAATAGAACTCTTGGCCTCTAGGAATGAGAAAAGAATCAATTTTATGAGCTTTGGTGGATATGATGTTTAGTTACTTTTTGCTTTTGTATTTCTATAACAGAAATAAGACATTTTCCCCTTATGTTGGCTTATGAAGCATTAATGAAACACACCCATATTATTCCCTTTCATGTATGCATACATACACATATAAATATGTGTGGTTTAAATGAGAAATATCCTTTGTAGTCTTACGTGTTTGATTAATTAGTTGGTGTTGCTGTTTTTCTATGTGCTGCATAGGAAGTGTGGCTGTGATGGAGGAAACAGGGCACTGTGGGTGGACTTTGATAGTTTAAAGACTGCTACCCTTTTACCTTTGCTGTTTAGGCCATGTGCTTGAAGTGCAAGATGGAAACTCTCGGCTTCTGCTCTAGTCACCTTACCTGCCATGCCTCTGTTCCACCACCATAAACTCTAATCCTCTGAAAATGTAAGCCCAAATAAACTCCTTCTTTCTTAAGTTTCCTTGGTCATAGTGTTTTACCACATTAACAGAAAAGTAGCCAATACACTGTATACACTTTTGTTTTATAGAACTCCAAGAACGGTGTGATTGATGATTCCACCTGCAGAATAAGTATCTTTCAGCCCATGTTTAAATTATCTCTTTAGGAAAATATCATTCCACACCATTCTTTCCTTAAAATACACATGCAATGCCTTGAGTGAGTTTATTGCATATGTATTAATTTTTTAAGTTATTTGTCTTACTTTGGCATAACTTGTGTAATGAAACTTTCTGGAATGCCTTTCGGTTTAAACATTAATTATAAAGTACCTGAGCTTAATCAATTCTCTTCATTCTATTAATCCAAACTTATGCTTAAGTTTAAATAACTTCAGGAACACAATCTGACGCATGCAAAACTTCCATTGACTTTTACTGGAGTCAGTGAAAGTCTGTCAGACATCCAGAATCTAATTCATGCTACATCCCAGAATACAAACTACAAACGAGAAACTGGAGAACTTTGTGCCATATAGCGTGGTAATATTCTTTTAAAGTTTTTCCTGGTCTCAATGGGACTTTTTGATAAATATGTGCCATTTATAAAGGCATTTAGTTTCCTGGTAGATAAATATTAATTTACAATATATAAATATACTTAGTGATTTTATTGTATAAAATATTAATATTACCATTATTACTATTCAGATTTACATTTTAGACACCCTGGTTAAATGGAGTCTGTGTACTGAAATAATCTGGTTATTTAATCTTCATAGTTTAAAGGTGACAATGGAGAGATGAAATATTTTCCTCATGTCAATGAAATAAATAAAAGATCCTCCATAATATGATGAATCAAAAGGAATTACATAATTATAAAATTAAGGCAGTGTAGGGCAGGTGTTCTACCACTCTAACAAAAGAGGAACTCAGATTAAATTAAAGCAAGGACGAAAGAGCTGTTGCGACAAAGTGTGTTTGTGGGGGGGGTGGGTGAGTTGGTGGCATACAGGGCAAAGTCATGCTGACTTTTGGGGCTGATTATAAACACAGATCACAAACATCATAGAGATTTCTGCCAAATATAGGCAGTGCTTAGGAACAAAGTAAAGGACAATCCCATCTTTAGAATAAGTATTAATCTTTGGGAAATAGAGAATGTTCTGGAGGGAGGGGACAGTTAAAATATGAGAAAGAAGAGTGGGTGCAGCAGACAGGCTCTGAGAAATGGTGATGCCTTTAGGCCTCTTTCCCAAGCAGTTCAGCCGCATTCCAAGGCCATGCTGGCATCTCTGGAATGTAGAAGCCCCGTCCTGCTCACTTTGTTTCTTTGATAGTCAACCCATTTCCCCCAGGTGAAGGAAAGGATGCTCCTATTGTGTTCAGGGGAGATCTAAAGTGGTGAGAATAAGAATAGGTATGCCAGAGAAAGTAGCAAAGAGATTTTTCACCACAGAGGGAAAATGGCGGAAACAGCACGAAGCAGAGAAAACCAGAAGCTAAGAAGAGGGGGATCCGCTGGCCCTCTGACGTCAGTTAGCTTGGATTTCTAGTGTACTTCCCCATCACTAGAGGTGTGATACAGCACAAATTTCTTAATCGGATTGTACCTCAGACTCCTTATCTCCAAAATAACCAACACAGGAGTATCAATTGACAACATGTCATCTATATGCAAAATAGTTACGACAGCATTTAATGCAGACCTTATTCTGTAAGCGCTGATGGCTTTTACTAATGCAATTTAATTCATTTAGTTTAAATTACTAAATTCCCCATTTCTATTATTAAATCTAAATGAAAGCAGACTGAACTCGCTTATCTAACAGATAAACCCTTAAATTAGGTCAAAAAGCAGTCTGTAAGGTGAATAAAATACACCCCTGAAATAAACAAACGGCCGGCAGATTCACAGCAAAGGGCAACGTGATAGAAAAGCTAATTGCTGTTGTCCAGTCACAGCTGCTGTTTGCAGTAGTGACCCAACCAAAGGTCTAATGTACTAAATCGTGTGCCTAGCTCATCCTTGGCGGCAGCTGATTTTACAAGCCAGGAAAACCGACCAAAGTCAACCCGGCAGCCCCTGCTCTGCGTCACGGGTGAAAAAGACTGTAGAGGGTGTCAGATGCAATTTTTATATTTGGGCAACGAAACATAGGAGCTTGAAGAGCAGAGTGATGCCGAAGTAAACTGGTAGCTTCTAGTAACCTTAACAGAGCACAGGAAGAAAAGGGTCAGGCCGATCCTCGCTCACAACAAACTGCCAGATGGGAAACAGATAGGGAGATGTATCTTAACTGCAGGAAACAGCCTGGCTCCTGGTCCTTCCTCTAATAGCACTAGGGATGCAATCGTCTTCTCTAAGGATGTTATCCTGAAACCTAAATCAGCTAGGGATTCCTGGTATGCTGTCTTCTCTGGGACACCTTCCATTACAAGCCCCTCTACACCCGCTAAACATCCTTTCGTAGTAATCCATCCTGTTGCCCACCTTTGGAATGTAGCACAGGGGAATAGGGGCTGTTGAAAATAAGCAAAGGCAGATTAAGGAAAAAAGGTTCTTTACTGTGAGCTCAAAATGATGTTTCCCTTCAGGGCCCTGAGGCTTAAGCCTTTATTTCTAGAAGAATGGGGAGGGGAGGAGCTAGTCCCATTTGTTGCTAAGCGACTTAAAGCTTACCCAGGTCAACGTTTGCTGCTATTGAGAAATAGTGACAAGGTGGATGTCGCAAAGCAGGGAGAAACCTCTCATTTCAAGATTTCTTGTTCTGCATTAAAGCCATAGAATTCTCTGGAACAAAATAGCCAGGAAACCCATAAAAGTTTTTCAAGGATGGCATTTTTAAAAAAAATTTTTTTCTTTTTTAGAAAAAAGGCCGATCTGAAGAGAGAGAGAGGTTAAGTTTCAGACTCAAACCAACACAGCAGGGCATATTGCCTCCCCCTATGGAGAAGCCTCTGGCCCACTACAATGGGTGCTAAGAATACATTTAGCAAAAAATATATAGAATCTGTGTGTGAAGGTAAAACACAAAACCGACCCATCAAGTGAAGAACACGAAGGAATATGAGAATAAACGGAGAGAGATTGCATGTTCTTGCTGAGACAACAAATCCTATAAGGATGTGAGTTTTTTATAAATTCACTTGCATGTATAGCACACAGATTCCACTACTTTTGTCATGAGAACATAATTTTTTTTTTCTATTTAGAAACCTAGGTGTTCAGAAATATCCAGAAACTTTATGGGAAACAAGTAATAAGAAATAATTGAATTTACCTATGATGCAAGAAATTGTATGATTAAGGTATAGCAATAGAAACAATGTGATAGTCTGAGCTCCTGGACTCAGAATGGACAGACAAGGCAACAGAAGAGCCCAGAGCCCAGAAATAACCCCAAGTGTAAAAGTCTGTGGGAGAGCTGGGCGTGGTGGCACATGCCTCTAATCCCAGCACTTGGGAGGCAGAGGAAGGCCCATCTCTGTGAGTTCAAGGCCAGCCTGGTCTACAAAATGAGTCTAGGACAGCTAGGGCTACACAGAGAAACCCTGTTTCAAAAAACCCAAACCCAAAACCAAAACAAAACAAAACAAAAAGTCTGTGGGAATTTATCAAGCTCTACATGTGACTTTCAAATCCGAGGATTGAATTTTTCAAATTGTTTTTGGACAAAGGTCTAGTCTAGCATTTGCAAAAATATGTTGAAACTCTCCTCTCTGTTGAATTATATTTTGAAATTTAAAATAAGAGACTTCAATAGAAAAAAAATGAAATCACAAAGTAGCAAGACAATTTAGATCAACAGCATCATAGACCTGTTAATCCCAGCACTCAGGAGACAGAAGCAGGTGGATCTCTGTGAGTTCGAGCCCAGCCTAGTCTACAAAGCAAGTCCAGAACAGCCAGGGCTGATACACAGAGAAACTCTGACTTGAAAAACCACAAAAACAAACAAACAAACAAAAACCAAAACCAACCAACCAAACAAACAAACAAAAAACAATGTTATGCTGCTAGAACTGCTGTCACAAAACTTGAGTGTTTAATGAACAGAAATCTATATTCTCAGTTCCTGGGTCTGGAAGTTCAAGGTGAAGGTACAGCAGATCACATGACCCTGCTTTTTGCCATGTCTTCATGCAAACTTTTCCCCATCATGGGAGAGCATCCTTGATGGCTCTTCTTCCTTATCTAAAGATGCCAATCGTATTTGATTAGGGCCTTACATCATGTGTTCTCATTTAACCTTAAGTTTCAATTTGAAGGTTCTATCTTCAAATATAGCTATAATAGGACCAGGCATTGAACACATAAATATTGGGGAAATAAATTTAATCTGTAGTAGTACTTTTAAAATATTATTTGAAAGACAGAAATGTCATTAATTTCATTAAAAATAAAATATATTCAAATAAAACAATAATTGTAGCATCTTTTAATTGATATCTTAAAAATCTTGATAAATTTCATAATTGGTGGTAGAGAGTTGATGTAAAGAACAAGGCAACTAGGCTATTCATAACATATTAATACATTTTTATCATAAAGAAATAGTCCAGAGTTGGGATGACAGTTGTCAGTAAAATGTTTCTTTTACAAACATAAGGATCAGAGGTCCATCTCTAGAACTTATACAATTTAGTAGAGTGTGCTGGGTGTATTTGTAATCCTTGAGACAAGAAAGACACATATATGGGATTATAGGCAGCTACTCTAGACTTCTTGGTGAGCTCTAGGCCAATGAAAAACCCTGTCTGGAAAACCAAAGTAGACAGTGATGGAGGAACAACATTCAAACAACCAAGGTTGTCCTCTGGCTTCCATATACTTGTACACAAAAGTGCATGTATCCCCACCTCCTCACATGTGCCTACACAGGAACACACACACACACACACACACACACACACACACACACACACAGACACACAGAATAAGTGAGAAAAATATATGTGAAAACATTTTTAATCATTTCTTAATGACCAGAGAACATTCCATTTTATGAATAGTATCTTCATTGGCTCATTCAATCCCTTATTTATTAATGTCAAATTTGTTTCCTGTTTTTAATATAGGATAGATTTAGATAATAAAAACAGGAAACAAATCTGAGGTTAGTAAATAAGAGATTGAAGAAGTCAATTAAGAGACCAGTTATATATAGGGATACAACATTTTTTTTTTTTTTAAAGAAACTAAGCACAGTTAGTAGATAAGCTTTCTTGATATGGACATAGAATCTTTGAGACAAAATGTGAAGTGAGCAAAACAGGTTCTCATTTATGTGCAAAGCAGAAATAGAAGTACATATGTTATATGTTAGATACGGTTAAATTATTTACTCTGAATGTACAATATTTTGCTTCTTAAGAAAGCAAGCTGTTTTGTTTCAAAAACAGCCATTTATAGAAATGCAAAAACACATTTTATATACAGGAAACTGTATTTAAAACAGCAGAAAAACAGGAAATGTAAATAGAAAAAATATTTTTGCTTGATCAAGAGGCTCTTAAAAAAGAAAAAAATCCTTCAAACATCTATGAATTTGAAAACTTGGGAGACAGACTTAGAAGTTTTCTTGTGAAATTACTGATGAAGCAAAGGGCCTTTGCTTCATCAGTAATCTGAGAAGGCTTTTGACATTCCCTGAGCACATTTGAGAAACCTAGCAGCATGGTAGACAGGGGCACTCT
Source organism: Lophiomys imhausi (assembly GCA_907164525.1). Taxonomy (NCBI): domain Eukaryota; kingdom Metazoa; phylum Chordata; class Mammalia; order Rodentia; family Muridae; genus Lophiomys; species Lophiomys imhausi. The sequence continues at coordinate 604,597 of CAJQZJ010001258.1, forward strand.
GCTACCAACCTAGAGACTGTACCCAAAGAATGTCTTTCAAGCGAAGGAGTGTACCTAATGTGAAAAGGGGCACAGCTGATTTTCAATATTGATGACATATCTGTTACAAGTTCTTAAAGTTGTAATTTTTCTCTATAATATTGGGAGCGTTTGCTTGTAACATAAAATGTCACCTTGATTTGTTTGTTCAGTATATTACAAACATACATATGGTTTTAATGGACATATTTTAAAAGATGAAATAGCTCTCTACTATATATAGTGTAAGGAATTTCTTGTTGACAGTCTGTGTAATAACTGAAGTTAGATCATTCTTGGCATTCTTATTTGTTTTTTAACCTACCTGCTTCTTTATTTAAAAATATTTATTTATTACTTCAGGTTACATCTCCATCACAGTGTCCTCTCTCCAGCCCTCCCAGTCCTGCCCTCCCACCCGCCTACCTACCTGCTTCTTAACAAGTATATTAAAAGTATATTTTAAACATTACCCTTTATGAGTTTGATGCTTAGTCTGCTGTTTTGATCCCACAGCATATGCCCGATTCTACAAATATATATATTTCTATTGATCATAAGTTCATTTAAGCATCAACACATATGACTTCTTCATTTGGTGTTAAAAAGGACTGTCCACAAGACAGGCAGGATTAGTCGGCTTTAACTACAAATTATATGCCCATGATTCTGTCTCACTTGTTTTTGTTTTGTTTTGTTTTGTTTTTACACATAAAATATTTATTATATGGAATTTTTAAAAGGTAACTAGAATATACAGGTAAGCCCATACAATATTTGTATATAACTCATGTATCTGTTCTAATAATATTCTAACTTATACCAGTTATTAAATGTTTCAATAACTCCTTTCTATTTTTTTTTTTTAATTTAAGGTATTTCTTTTTTCCCCCCAACAGCTCTCCCTTTCAGTCCAAAAAATGATTCTTTTTCTTGTAACTATAAATACAATACAAAACAACAGAAATAAATAGGCCACAATTATAAGAGTTATATGGCTTAGCATGCATTCCCGATGTCCGGTCCATATGTATTTGGCACCTGACTTTAACATTCTACTATCTAACCATCTCCATGTGTTTAAAGTTCTATATCTAACTCAGCTTTCATACTAACTTGCTTCATAATTTTAAAAATATCTTCTTAGATCCAGAACACCCTCTTGATTCCTAAACAACTCAAAATTTAACTATGAGACTCTAGGTATCTATTCTTCAACCACCTCAGAGACCTGAGAGGGATAAATATGTCTGATTATATAGGAAGTGCATGGCCTGCAGCTTCCAAAACTAAAAAATGACATACCAGTGGCTGCCTGGACAGTTCCCATTTTCTCTCCATACATTACAGCATCAATCTTCAGCCATTTGGCCCCATTTCTCTGACAGACATTGATTGTAGAGCAGGAATTATGAAGGACTTACCTACCCTGTCTTGGCAGAGCTAGTCTGTCGACTTATCTGCTTCCAAGTTTTGTCCTTTTTGGACAGAAGTCTGTCTACAGTTGAAGCAAGGGGTTTTTCTTGCCAAGAGAATGGCTTACCACCAATTCAATCATCTCCCACTGGAGATTCATCGATGCTCATCTTCTACTTGGAGTAGAATAGGGGGTGCCGTCAGGAGCTGACATGTCTCGATATCAAAAAATCTTAAGTTAAGAAAGCATCTTTGAATGCCATATTCTGCAGATCTCTTGAGGTTTTTGAAGATGCCCTATCTATCTCTTATATTTAGATAAGCAAATATTGCTTGTCTCTTAGCAACTTGATTTCTGAGTAGCTTAGAAAATAACTGTGATAGACTGTCATAGTAACTAACAAAATGACACGTTTTCATGACTATTAGTTTCCGTTTCTTAATTATCCTAAACAGTTTATGTCGGTTGGTAGCGAGAGGTCAAAACTTGACATTTCATTTTTTTTTAAATACTTTATTTTTTTTTCTTCAAGTTACATCTTAGTAACAAACCCCTCCCTATTCCCCCTTCCTAACCTGCCCTTCCACCCTCCTCCCCCCAGAAGTTTCCCCTTTCAGTCCAACAGATGGTTCCTTCTCTTATAACAGTAAGTATTATACAAAACAATAGATATAAATATGCCACATTTATGAGAGTAAATTGGCCCAGTATACCTTCCCAAAGTCCAGGTAATACATATTTGGCCCCTGACTTTAACATTCTACTATCTAACCAACTCCATGAGTTTAAAGGTCTATATGTGACTCAACATTCATACTATCTTGCAACACACTTTTAAGAGTATCTTCTTAGATCTATAACACCCTCTTGATTCCTAAACAATTCAAAATTTAACTATGAGACTCTAGCTGTCTATTCTTCAACCACCTCAGAGACCTGAGAGGGATAAATATATTTGCTTATATAGGAAGTGCAGGGCCTGCAGCTTCCAAAACTAAGAAAGAACATACCAATGACTGCCTGGACAGTTCCCATTACCTTTGTCCTGGGTACTTGTACCCACCCTCTCATTAAAACACTTCTAACTTGTATTTTGACTGATAGTTCTATAAATTTACTTCAAACATAGCTGACTGACATAAACTTTATACCTAGCTCCTTGACAAGTCACCTCATGGCCACTGCTCTGACTCCTCTATCCCACTGAGCTGCCTCTGAGCCCCCTCTTTCCAAATGTTCTTGTTTTTTTTTTTAATAATTTATTTTTTATTTCTTCAAGTTACATCTCAATCACAATCCCCTCCCT
>CAJQZJ010001258.1:622663-642989 GCA_907164525.1 Lophiomys imhausi
GTGAGGTTCTTCAATGCCAGGTTGCGTGTTTTGCAAGGCACGAGTCACAGGTGAGATCTGTGAGGTTCTTCAATGCCAGGTTGCGTGTTTTGCAAGGCACGAGTCACAGGTGAGATCTTTACAAATTCTCCATGCAAGCAAGGAGAGTGGCCTTCTGTCAAAGAGCCCAATTCAGCAAACTGAAGGGCTCTGAAGACGAGGGCTCAGGTTCATCTACCTAAATGTCTTCGTTTCCACTCTCAAGCACTAACTTCTATCTCTGGGCTGATCCAGAAGAATCTAATTTTCAGCTAATTGTCCCGGTGGCTTCTCGTGCTCAGACTCTCGTTCGCTGCCACGATCAAGGCTTTCAGGGTTTCCCATCTTCCTGCCTTAACTATGAGTTAATATTTTTCTTACTTTTATTTTATTTATTGTTTTAGATACAGAATCTCATGAAATCCAGGCCTCGTTGACTGACCTTGAACTCACATACAGCCAAGCATGATCTTGAGCTCCAATTCTTCCTTATTCCACTTCCTGAAAACTGGGATTTGCACATACTACCATACATGGCTTTATATGCTGCTGGAGACTAAACCTGTAGCTTCATGCATGGTCGGCAAGTACTCTATAACCCCCAGCCCTAACTACCCTGAGACATTTTTCTTCCCTCAGAATTTCCCCACACAGTTAACAGAAGTCTAGTCTATGGTCAAATCCATGCAACTATAATAATTAAGTTTACTTCTATAGCATTCTGACATCCCGCCTTTTACCTTTACCTCATCTCAAGCAACCCAAAGAAAAAAGGCTTGAAAATTATGATGTGATTTGATAAGAAGAATGTTTACCACTAGTGTGGAGGTGGGGGGGGGGGTGCATACTAAATCTAACTACTGAAAAACCAGTTCTAGTATCCTATTGGCAGAGCCCACTTTCCTCTGTTGTGCCTGGCATCACCTTTCTTGATTGTTTCCCAGAGAGCAGAGACTAAAATGAAGCTCATGTGTATTTACTGTGTCTGGAGACATATAAGCCTGAGAGAAGCCGAGATGACAAAGAGCAAGGGAAATGACTATGGACATCTTGTGGATAAGTCCCATGGTAAATGTCACCTAAGAAATTTGTCACAGGTCTGTACATTCAGAGAGAGGAGGCCATAGGTATCTATCAGTTTTATTCTCATTGCTTAAAAATTCATCTCGGTGTGGCCAACAAGTGGGTCCCTAGCAATGCATGCCTTATATCCAATGGAGGATTCCTGAAATGAAGGACAAATGGTTACCAGAGGTGTGTGAGTCAAGGTGCTGTCTGATCAGAGAGTGTGAAAAACTGACTACCACAAAAGAGTCTGAAAGGCACACTAAACCAAGGAAGACCTAAATTAGTTTTAGAGAAGTGCTTTCAGGGGGGCTGGAGAGATTGGTCAGTGGTTAAGAGCACTGGCTGCTCCTCTAGGGTTCAATTTCCAGGACACACATGGCAGCTCACAACTATCTGTAACTTCAGGTCTAAGGGATCTGGTGCCTCTTCTCGATTCTGTGGGCACAGGCACACATGTGGTGCATGGATGAACATGGAAGCAAAGCACATACACATTAAATAAGCTAATTTTAAAAATTAAAAAAAGAAGTATTCTCATACTAGATGTCCATCAACTAATGAAAGAACAATGAAAATGAGGAAATATACACAGAGGAATTGTATCGGTTCATCCTTAAAGGAGAATAAAATTAAGAAATTTGCAGGAAAAATAGATGAAACTGGAAAATATTATATTAAATGGGGAGACTAGGCTCAGGAAAATACAGAATATAGTATGTTATTACTCATATGTAGATGATCACTCATATAGACATGTTACTCATATGTACTGTTAAATGATAATTCAGGATTTGATAAATAAATAGGTGTTTCATACACTATACCATGTACCTCTAACAACAGCAGGCAAAAACAGAAGCTCAATATGGTGATGCATAACTGTAATAAGAGCACTTAGGAAGCTGAGGTACAAGGATGGAGTTTTCAGTGTCATTGGAGGCTACAAAGTAAGAGTCTCTGTTTTGTTTGCTTTTTTAAAAGAGTAATAAAATTGATATAAAATAGTGACAATAAATTTTAGATTAGAAAAATCAGGTTATTTTGACAATATAAACCTATTTTAAAAAATAATCTTTTAAAATCAATAATGTTTTCATTCTTTTTTTTTTTTTTTTTGGTTTTTCGAGACAGGGTTTCTCTGTTTAACAGCTCTGGCTGTCCTGGACTCACTTTGTAGACCAGGCTGGCCTCGAACTCGCAAAGATCCGCCTGCCTCTGCCTCCCAAGTGCTGGGATTAAAGGCGTGCGCCACCACCGCCCGGCAATGCTTCATTCTTATGAAACTCTACTTATCTACCTGTCCTTATTTCGTCATTTCTCAAGACCTCACTTCCTCTGCTTCCTACCTGCTTTTCTACTATAAACTGACTTCTTTTCTTGCCTTTTTTCTTTTACCCCTTCTTCCTCATTTTTTTTTTTTTTTTACCGTATTGTATCATTAGCAAGATAGGGGATGTTGAGTTTATTTTTATTCATTCCCAGTCTCTTACTTCCATCTCCTGTTCTCCCTGCCTTCCAGCTGGTCTGTCCCCTTACTCCAACTCCCATCAAATATTCCTACTTTCGTTTCACATATATCCCATTTCCTTCGTCCCCTCCCTTAAAACTCCTTCATTCCCACTATTGGTCCTTGTTCCAGGATGCACACACACACACACACACACACACACACACACACACACATACACACACACACTCCAGATTAAGCATATGAGAGAGTTTGTTTTTCTGAGTCTAGCTTACTTCATGCAGCACACTGATTTTAAGTATCATCCATTTCCTTGCAATAGTTATGATTTCGCATTTCTTCATAGCTACATAAAATTTCTTTGTGTAGATGGGTCACACTTTCTTTTACCTATTTATTTGTTGATGGACATCTATGGCAGAGCAGTTCTGAGTTATTGTGCATAATGCATGGTTACATAAGAATTTCTGTGCTGTGCTGACTTGGTGTTCTTTAGAGTAATATAGCTGTGTTCATGTGAGTGGAGGTGCCCTTGGAGGGCAGGAGAGGACCTCTGGATCTCCTGGAGCTGAAGCTGCAGACTGTTGTGTGCAGCCTGGCGAGGGTGTGGAGAAAGGGGTATCCTACTCCATTGCTGGTAGGAATGCAGGCTTGTGCAACCACTATGGAGGTCAGTCTGGCGATATCTTAGAAAACTTGGAATAGTTCTGCCTCAGGACCCAGCCATACCACTTCTGGGTATACACCCAAATGCCTCGTTACGGAATCATAAGGAAGTTTCCTCATCTATGTTTATAGCAGTCTTATTTGTAATAGCTAGAAACTGGAAACAACCCAGATGTCCCTCAACCGAAGAATGGGTTAAAAAACTGTGGTACATCTACACAATGGTATATTATTCAGCTATCAGGAACAATGAAATTATGCAATTTGCAGCCAAATAGATGGAATTAGAAAAGCTCATCCTGAGTGAACTAACCCAGACTCAGAAGGACACATATGGCATCTATTCACTTATAGTAGGATTTTAGCTATATAGTAGAAGGTATCGATACTACAATAACACACCAAAGGGAACTTGGACATAGACTTCTTATTTTTATTTTTTATTCTTTATTTATTTTTTATATATTAGTTATATTTTTTTCAATTTTTTAGTCTTTTTTTTATCTATTGTATGCTTATTGGTTTGTTTGTTTAGTAGTCCTCTCTCCCAGGCAACGAGACACTTCTCACTGATGGTACTGCTTCGTAGATCCCCAATGAATGAAGAGGCTCTTGGCCCTCATACGACCTCTCAACTGAGATGAGGGACTGTTATATAAGGACAACCCACCCCAGAGAAATGGGATGGAAGGGTTAGGAGGTAAAGAAAAAAAATTAAATGTGATGTTTCGGCCTTTTACTACTAATTGTCATAAACTGTTTAGGATAATTAAGAAATGCAAACTAATGGTTATGCAAGCCGGTCATTCTGTTAGGTACTATGATAGACTATTATAGTTACTTGCTAAGCTAATTAGAAATAAAGCTGCTAAGAGACAAGCAACATCTGCTTACCCTAATATAAGAGATAGATAGGGCCTCTTCAAAAACCTCAAGAGATCTGCAGAATATGGCATTCAAAGATATTTTTGTAACTTTAGATTTTTTTATATCAAGACATATCAACTCCTGACAGCACCCCCTATTCTCCTCCAAGTAGAAGATGAGCATCGAAGAATCTCCAGTGGGAGATGATTGAATGAGTCGCAAGCCTATCTCTTGGTAGGAAAAGCCCCTTGCTCCAACTGTAGACAGAATGCTGTCCAAACAGGACAAAACCTGGAAGCAGGTAAGTCAACAGCCTATCTCTGCCAAGACAGGGTAGGTAAGTCCTTCATAACCCCTGCTCTACAATCAATGTCTGTCAGAGAAACGGGGCCAAATGACTGAAGATCGATGCTATAATGTATGGAGAGAAAAGGGGAACTGTCCAGGCAGCCACTGGTATGTCATTTCTTAGTTTGGGAAGCTGCAGGCCCTGTACGTCCTATAAAATCAGATATATTTATCCCTCTCAGGTTTCTGAGGTGGTTGAAGAACAGATAGCTAGAGTCTCATAATAAAATTTTGAGTTGTTTAGGAATCAAGAGAGTGTTATAGATCTAAGAAGATGCTTTTAAAATTGTGTTGCAAGTTAGTATGAATGTTGAGTTAGATATAGAACTTTAAACTCATGGAGATGTTTAGATAGTAGAGTGTTAAAGTCAGGTACCAAATACATATGGACTGGTCATTGGGAATGTACGTTAAGCCATATAACCCTCATAACTGTGGCCTAATTACCTCTGTTGTTTTGTATTGTATTTATTATTATAAGAGAAAGAGCCATTTGTTGGACTGAAAGGGGAAACTGTAGGGGGAAATAAGATATACCTTAAACTTAAAGGAAAAAAAAAAGGGAAGAAGATGAGGGGTTGAGGGTGGGAGGGTGGGACTGGAGGGGGAATAGGGAGGGGACTGCGATTGAGATGTAACTTGAAGAAATAAAAAATAAAGGAAAAAAAAAGAATCACATTAGGAGTTTGATCTCAATTATATTAAACTTATAAATTAATTTGGGAACAATGATATCTTCACAGTACTAAATTTTTTAATCCAGCAGCATGATATATGGCCTCATTTATTCTAGTCTTGTTTAATCATCCCCAATAAAATTCTGTAGGTGTGTATATTTTAAAAAAAAGTTTATTTCTAGGTATTTTGTTTTCCTTCCAGGTATCATGAGTGGAATTCTGCCCCCATCTGATTTCTCTTTTGGCAAGTTCATTATTGGTATATAGAAAAATCATTATTTTTTATGTTGATTTTTGCATCCTAATACTTTGCTGAAAATATTTATGAGGTCTGGTCTGAGAGATTTCTGGTGAACTTTTTAAGGCCTTTCAAGAACAGAATCATGTTGCCTACAAATAGGGATACTTCCTTCTTCCTTTCCCATCTGCATTCCTTTGTGCCTTTGTCTTCTCTTATTGCTTTAGTTAAGACTTTAAACATTTTATTGAATAAGAGTAGAGTGGTCCCTTGTTTCATTTCTGATTTTGGAGGGAATAGTTCAGTTTTTCATCATGTAGTGTAATGTTAGGTGTAGACTTGTCTTATGTAGCCCTTATTATGTTGAGATACTTTTCTTCCATTCCTAGTTCCCTAAAGAATTTTGTTATTAAGATTATCTTGAACTTCATCAAAGATTTTTCAGCATTCATCTGAGCTAACTGTGTGATTTCTGTTAAGTCTATATGTGTGCTATATCACACTTATTGATTTGCATATGTTAAATTGTTTTTGAAGCTCCGAGGTGAGTCTGAGTCATGTCATAATATCTCAATGTGCTCTCTAATTCATTTCCAAAACTTTTTATTGAAACTTTTAAATCTATGTTCCAAAAGGAAATATGAATAGAGTGTTTTTTCCCTTTTGTAGATGATTTTGGTATTAACATACTACTGCTTTATAGAATGGGGTTGGGAGCATGTCTTCTCTTTATACTTTGTGGAGTAGTTCTAGGAATATTGGCGTACACTCTTTTTTAAAGGATTAGTTAAAAACCAGCAGCCACTCCATCTGCTCCTGGGTTTTCCTTTGTGGGGAGACTTTTGGTTATTGCTTCCATCTTATTACTTATTATAGAAATATTCTTTAATCATCTTAATTTAGTTCTAGTAGGTGAAAAGTGTCCCAATAGACCTCAAAACTTCGATGTTTTCCAAATATTACTTAGTGATTCTCTTGATTGCTTCATAACTTACTACGACATCTTTTCCATCTCTAATTTTATTAATTTAATATTTTTTTCTCTTTTCTTTCTTTTGGTTAGTTGGGCTAGGGGCTTGTCAATCTTGTTTGTTTTTTCAAGGAATCAACTCTTTGATTCTATGGATTGTCCTTTAAGTGTGTTTCATCAGTGTTTACCTACAGCTTTCATATTTCTTGACACCTATTGCATTTGGATTTGGTTTGTTCTTGCTTTTCTGAGCTCTTAAGGGCACCATCAGATCATTTTATTAATTGTTTATCTATCTATATATCTATTTATTTATTATTTACTTGTTTATTTTTTGGTTTTGTCAAGACAGGGTGTCTCTGTATAACCACGCTGACTGTCCTGGAACTTGCTTTGTAGACCAGGTAGCCCTCGAACTCACAGAGATTCACCTGTCTCTGCCTCCTGAGTGCCGAGATTAAAGGCGCGTGCCACCATGCCCGGCTCAAATCATTTATTTTAAATCTCTAAGAGTTTTTTCTTTGGGGATTGGATTTCGCTGTGAAGCCCTGGCTGGTCTGGAACTTGTGGCGTACACCAGGCAGACCTCAAATTCACAGAGATCTCCTCTGCCTCTGCCTCATGAATTCTGGGAATAAAGGAGTTGTCAGATTTTTTTTAAGTATAATTATTTGTACTTATAAAATAGCCTCTTAGAGGTGTCTCAATGGTGTTCCAAAAGTTTTGATAAATTCTACTATCATTTTCATTTAGTTGGAGGAATCTTAATTTTTTCTCTGTTTAATTTAATGACCTACTGTCCATTTATGACAGCATTGTTCAATCTCCAAATATTTGTGTACTTCTTGTTTTTTATTTTGCTGTTCATTTCTAGTTTTAGTATAACATGAACTCATAATATACAATGAATTATTTTTATTATTGTATTTCCTAAGGCTTGCTTTGTGGTATCTACTGTGATTCACTTGAGATAAAGAACTTTGATACTAAAAAGAACATCTATTCTGTATCTGTTAGATTGAATATTCCATAGATAACTAGCAGGTCCTTTTTGTTTCTGGGTTTTCTTAGTTGATTTTTCAGTTGGATTGCCTAGAGAGGGATACTGAAGTTACTTGATGTTGTGTAAGTACCCTTTAGTACTTTTTAGGGGACCCACAATCAGTTCATGTACCTACAATTTTTGTATTATATTGGTGAGTTGTTCCTCAAATCAGCTTTTGTTTGTTTGTTTTTAAAATTTTAATGATGGAAACAAAAATATACCTAAAAGTGAAGCTTCTGGACAAATCATTTGTTCTTCCCCGTCTTGTATCATTCCTCAAACTTGACCTTGGCCTCCCACCTGGACTTGCATTTCAGAGTTGTGTCTATAAAGACATCCTTATTGACAACAGTTTTGTCCAAGGGGACATCCACAGAGTACCTGGTAGGCACGAGGTGATTGTAGCTACACATTTTCACAAAAGACTTGATCTTTGATCTCTTGGTGATTTCTTCTTGCCCATGGCAGCAGTCACTTTTCAGGGATAGCAGTCAATTGCAACCACCAGGGCTTGGGTGTTAAGGGTGATCTGAGGTAAGGTCATAGTGTTCTTCACGATGATGGCTTTGCAACCAGAGGAGTGTCCAGCCAGGACCAGTACCACTTTCCCGGGTTTCATGAACTTGCCCATATCAACAGCAAGCTGCCTGCACCCATCAGGAAGGAAAGAAGAATTCAAATCAGCTTTTTAAATAATGTTTTTCTCTACATGAGAACAATCCTGAGATTAAACTATGTTAAAATGTTAATAGTAAAATTAACAACTATTTACACTAGATATGTGATGTATCTATCAAAGGTCTAAATGGCTTTCAATAGTTGAAACTTTTAGTCATTATTCTAATCCCAAATCGTGGTGATGATGCTCATATCCTCATTTTATAGAAGAAGGAATTGAGGCACAGAGCTTTTAAGAAGCCTGACCAAGGTCATATGATTAGCAAGTGACAGAACTTAGGTCTGAAATCTATTCATTTATTTCATTTTTTTCTTCTTTGCCATTGCACACTTATTTTTCATAAGGTTTCTGTGATCTCTAGGCCAAGTAAGACTCCAAAAATAACAATTTTAATTTCCAAATCGAGGGCATGGTTTCTAAATGGACCAAGTTATTTTTGTGAACCCTACATAAAATTCAGGAACAGAACTTTGGGAAGGAACTTCCAGATGGCATAAAATCTTCACAGTTCAGTAATTAAGCCTTTTGAGAATGTGACTCTGTGTTGGAGCCACTGACTGATTAACTGTACAATATCAATTATATCAAATGGCACTACTCTAATTCTGTCAAAATTTAGAGAAATCTGACATGCTGACACAAGATTCTGTGAAGTGTGATAATGAGCTGCCAAATGTCATATAGTGCCATGGGGTGGTGGCGGGGGGGGGGCACCCTTGCTCTCAGACTAAAGGTGGTTTTTACTCTTTATTCATATCAAGTTGTGCTTTATTAAACATCATGAGCAGCCATATATATGTACTCATCCTGTTGGATGAACAGCTTAGTCATTTGGTTTATGCAATTCCAATTGTTTAAGTGATATGTTAAACTTGTAGAAGATAAGTGTAAGTTGTGCATGCGTGCATGCATGTGTGTGTGTGTGTGTGTGTGTGTGTGTGTGTGTGTGTGTGTTTGAGAAAGATTGCATAATTAGGAAATTAGGCCCCTATCCATGACGCCCCCTCCTCCATTCTCATAAAGCACACTACTCACTTCTCTGTAGTTCAGAGGTTTAACTTGCCTCATTTTATAGTGACAGAAACTCATCTGGCCATTAAGGACAAAGCCATGCTGGTTGGATAGTAAAGATGGAGTTACTAAGTGACAGAAACTTCCAACAGAGTTTGGCATTCCTGCAAAGAGAGGCATGCCCCTTTTTTTTTTTTTTTTATAAAAAGGAGAAACGACCATCAAATGTAAGAGTTTTTCTCATTAATGAAGTAGTAAAAATAGATTTAGAGAAATACATGAATGTAAAATTTCTTCTGTGCCCCAAAAGAGACAAAGGGAAGCCTATATTATGACTTAGTGAGGTGTTTGAATGACCGTAATGAGTGCCCTGCCATGGATAATTCATTATTTTTTATGTAGAGTGTTTGCTGATGGTTACTCCAACAGCCTAACATAGCTGTCACCTTTGGTTCCTTTTTACCTTCTTTCATAGACTCCCAGTAACCTCTAGAACATTCCAGTCTCCCACAAAAGTTAAAAGTCTGAACCACCATCTTTATCAGCAGCCTCTTCCTTCTCACACTCTTCCTTTCCTTTGACCAGAATAACAGCTCTGAAGCTCTGGGTAGCTGACAGCTGGTAGTCTTCTTTATGTCTCCATCTTTGTCTCGATCATTTTCCATGCCAGGATGTTTGTGAATTATCTACAGAAGTAAGTATATTCATTCACTGTTTTGAATTAAATACAAAACAGCCATTTCCAAGCTTTCTTTGCTGCTTCAGGTGGTTGATCAGTCAGTCATGCATTTGCCAAACAAGCATGAGGAGGAGGATGTGAGTTTGGGTCTCCAGAACACCTGTAAAAGTGGGGGGTTGTGGTGGCCAACCTGTTGTCCCAGAGAGTTGGAGACAGATATGGGGACTTTCCAGAATAGGCTGGCTAGCAAGATCAGTCCAAACCATGAGCTCTGGGTTCAGAAAGAGAAATTGCTTCAGTGAAAAAGGTTGAGGGTTATCTAAGAGGGTTCCTAAGGTCAGCCCAGGGTTCCAGTCTCACACATGCACACACACATATGTGAACATGCATACCCAAACACATATATACAGCACACATGCATACACATGAAAAATAAATAAGTTAATACATAAATAAATAAATGCATTTTGATTTCTTGAGTAACTTTTTTTTTTTTCAGCTCAGAGGTAAAACTTTACCATTCTGTGGTGGCGTGTGGGAAAGATTTTTGTTTCTGTGACAATCTCTGAATTGAAATTGTGAAATTCTGCTACTGCTGTCCTCCGTAGCTATTCTTTGCTGATTTTCTCGTTGGTAGGGTTTTGACAAGATCAGATAGTCAATACCTTGATACCTTTTATTTTCCTGGACTCACTGGGTATTTAGATATCTATGATAAATGGCAATAGAGCTGATGAACACACTGTCTTCTTGTGCTTCTCCAATCATCATTTTTCAATTATATTGTTCTTGTCTGTCATTGACTCAGGAAAAAGCAGAGTCCAATGATTAAAGTAGAGAAAACATCACTCTCTACTTCTGATAGTTGCTTCCGAGTTTTTGCAAGTAATAAAGCTTTTACTTATGGGTCTTTGGAAAGGGAAAGTGTCCAGTCCACTTCATTGTCTTCTATTGGCTATAGGAAAAGGTGGATAAAAACTACATCATCTCACTCTGCCTGGTTCTCCGTTTACAGAGACAGTGAAGGGAAGTACAGCTGGGATGGCAGTTAGTGGAGAGGATTGCCAGTCCAGCTGCCTTTTTATCTCAAGCTTTTATGATTTACTCAATTACATGCTACTATATTTAGAGAGTGAGATTACTTAAGACTCTTTTTTCCTGAACTTTTGGGCTTAGTTACCAGTTCTGGGTGACTACCAGGGAGATTGCCACTTAAGGGCTTTTGTAAGACTATTTGAGCGATGACTTTTTTTTGTTTGTTTGTTTGTTTTGTTTTTGTTTTTTTATTTTTTGCCCCACTCAGCAGCTTGCTTAGGTCAGATTTTATAGAGCTAGCTATTCAAAGATGCTAGTGGCCCCTCCGTGTGTTAAAGGGATTCGCTTGAAGGTCTCACATGAGACACAAGAGGAAGGTAGATGGGAAAAATATGTATCATATATTATTACTGTGACATTCTTTTTTATTGGTTTGTTTGTTTGTTTGAGACAGGGTTTCTCTGTGTAACAGCCTTGGCTGTCCTGGACACACTTTGTAGACCAGGGTAGCCTTGAATTCACAGATATCCCCCTGCCTCTGCCTCCCAAGTGCTGGGATTAAGGCGTGTGCCACCACACCCGGCTACAGTAACATTCTTATCTTCTTAAACTTTATTTATTTCCATTGTTTTGTATTGTATTTATCATTATAAGAGAAAGAGCCATTTGTTGGACTGAAAGGGAGAGCTGTTGGAGGGAAAAAGAAATACCTTAAAGTAAAAAAAAAAAAAAAGGGTAGAAGATGAGGAGTTGAGGGGGAGGAGGGTGGAAGGGTGGGAATGGAGGGGGGAGTAGGGAGGGGATTTTCATTGAGATGTAACTTGAAGAAATAAAAAATAAATTATTAAAAAAAAGAAAAAAAAGATTTGTAAGAACCAAGCAAAATAAACATGACAAGATTCCTTGTTAAAAAAAAAAAAAGAAAAGAAAAAAAAATCTCTTTTATTTTACCAAGAGAATTCTTTGACATTCACCCTCAACCATCATCTGTCAAGAGGATATAATTCAGTAAAGCCCTAAGTAGAAGCCCTAAGCTTCTGATTCAGAAATTTAAGAATATACAGTGAGAGGGAGGGGCACAACAACCCAACCACAAAACCATCCATCCAAAATTTATCTTGCCTAAAAGATGTGCAGGGATAAAGATGGAGCAGAGATTGAAAGAATAGCTAGTCAATGACTGGCCAAACTTGAGATGGACCCCATGGGAGAGACTCAGTCTGTGACACAATTAATGATATTCTGCTATGCTTGAAGTCAGGAGCTTAGCATAACTGTCTTCTGAGAGGATTCATTCACCAGTTGATGGAAACAGATGTAAAGACCCACACTCAATCAATAAGTACAGCTTGGGCAGTCCTGTGAAAGAGGGAAGGAAAGGATTGAGGGAGCTGGAGGGGTCAAGAACACCGCAAGAAGACCTACAGAGTAAACTAACTTGGTATCATGGGGCTCCCAGGGACTGAACCACCAACCAATGAGCATGCATGGGCTGTTTCTAGGCTCCCTACATATATGTAACAGATGTGCAGATTGTTCTTCACGTGGATCTCCTAACAATTGGAATGGGGGCTGCTCCGACTCTGTTGCCTGCCTTTCAATCCCTTTCCCATAGCTGGGCTGCCTTGTCTGGCCTCAGTGGGAGAGGATACACTTAGTCCTGCAGTGACTTGAGGTAATAGGGTGGGTTGGTACCCATGGGGGGGTCTCTCTTTCTCTGAGGAGAAAGGAAGGGGGAGACATGGTGGTGTTGGTGAGGGTGAGGAGCAAAGGGGGCTGTGATCAGGCTGTAAAGTGAATACATAAATAAATTAATGAAAAGAAATAAACAAAATGTAAAAAAAAAGGAATATACAGTGAATTCAGACTTTATGACAGATATATCACATTGGCCCCTTGGGCCTGGTACACTGTAGCTTTCCAATCCATTATCTAGCATTATCAGAATTAATATTCCTCAGAATGTCGTTTATGTAGATAAGCAAAACATTGTAATATTTTAAGTATGGGAAGACTTTATACTTTGTCTTGATGTGTACTGGGCTTGATATTGGTTTTGAGTGTAGAATCGATAATGTTTACTACAGATTAAGTGTGGTATACGGGATTTATCGTGCCAGGCAATTGCTTTAATGAGGATGCCATGGGGTTGTCAAGCAAGCAAACAGTTTCCTTAGATTGGGAAGCTGATGAGTGTTTCTGATGGCAGGAAGTTTTGCAGTTTCAACCCTCAACTGTGTCAGGGGGCAGCCAAGTTGGCTTTTTCCTCATTATGGGGCCCATTTCTTCCATAATCCTAGCTGTTGTGTAAAAGACTTGGCAGGGATGTGAATTCATATTTTGCTATGGTTAACTACTCACGTCATTATGAACTCCAATTTCCAGCACTTCTTCTATGTAACTTGCCAAGTTGAACTTCAAGACACATTTCAAGGTAAAGACAGTGATAGTTCACTACTCAGGGACTCTCGCCAAAAGAATTATGTACTGGAATATTTATTTTACTAAGAGGAAAAGTGAACTACGTAAAAACGAATGGAATGTAAGGAGCAGTGTTTGGCAAAGAAGTTGGTGAGGACTTAGCAAATCAAAGCAAACACTCACTTAAAAGGAGACTCATTTAGGGAACATTTCAAAGTAACACACAGAGGGAAAATAAGAACTAGGTGTAATAGATTTGATTATTATTTAGCAAGCATTCAATCTCCACCTTCAACATCTATCGGGGGAGCTGTTTTACCTCACTGTGGTTGCAGTTGGACTTTGGTCAACGGGATGTTGACAGATGTGCTGAGACCAAAGGGATGTTGACAGATGTGGTGAGACAAAAGACTTGAGACGAATAGACCTTTTGCATTTGCTCTTGCTCTCTCCTGCTTTTTGCTTTGAGAAGAATATGTTTCTGACACCCACTGGTGAGAGGAAGATCAGAGAAACCTGGGCAGAGCAGGGACTAAAGCAGTTTTGGCCCCAAAATCCAGTCCAATTATGGAAGAGCACACAACTAAACAATGATCTTTTATTGTTGGATGATCCTGGATTTTTTTTGGTTGTCAGTTAAAGAACAAAATTTAACTAGTATATTAGATACCAAGGCTGTGAAAGCAAAGAAACTGGGCTTAAAACATTTTTAGTTCCTTAGTTATTTTTGGATAAGAGGTACTGATTAATGTAAAATGTAACAATGCACATGTTCATGTGTACATACTGTATGCAAATTATTCAAAGAAAAGTATTATCTACCTATGATTATTCAACACATATTTTTTTTCCTTCAAGGACAAACACTGTTACCAATTTCAGAGATTTATTTGAAGAGATAATTTGTATATATTTCTTTTTTTACCAATCTGTTGATATATATATATGATATATGTATATATATGAAAATAGCATATTATGCATTTTCACAAATGTTCCTTGGAATTTCTTATTAAATTGCATAACTGGTGATAATTCTGTGTCAGTACATTTAGTAGAGCCAACATTTAATACATATGGAGTTGCCTAATAACCTATCATTTAGAATAATACAAACTATTTAGTTAAGCTCCACTTATATAGTATGATTACCTTTACTCATTACTAACCAAATCAAATATAATTTGTATGCTATAATTTTTCAAAATATAAACACATTTCTAAACCAGTTTTGGAAAAACAAGAGGAAAAGTCAGCTTTATATATATATAGTCATTCATTCATTCATTCATATTTTATTCCATTGGTGTTTTGCCTGCATGTATTATGTGTGAGAATGTCAGATCTTGGAATTACAGACAGTTGTGAGTTGCCATGTGGGTGCTGGGAACTGAACCCTTGGTCGTCTGGAAGAACAATTACTGCTCTTAACCACTGAGCCATCTCTCCAGCCCCGACAAACCAGCTCTTTAGAAGACATGAGAAAAAGAATTGAAGGAAGTGTGTGGTGAACAAAATTTGAGTAATATGCTAGGAAAAATCCAAATCTACAATGTATCTTTTTCTTTTTTTTTTCCTCTTTTCAATAGTTATTTATTTATTTATTTGTTTGTTTATTTATTTATTTATGTTTTTCTTTTTTTTTACTTTATTTTTTATTTCTTCAAGTTATATCTCAATCTCAATCCCCTCCCTACTCCCCCCTCCAGTCCCATCCTCCCACCCTCTTCCACCTCCACCCCCCCATCCCCTTCCTTTTTTAAATTTTTTTTAAGTTTAAGGTATCTTTTTTCCCCCAACAGCTCCCCCTTTCAGTCCAACAAATGGCTCTTTCTCTTATAATAATAAATACAATACAAAACAACAGAGGTAATTAGGCCACAATTATGAGAGTTATATGGCTTAGCATACATTCCCAATGTCCAGTCCACATGTATTTGAATATGTTGATACCATTTTTAAAAGGAAAAAGATTTTCACATTTCATATTTTTTTTAAAGCCCAGCTACATTAGTAACAGGATGTTCACTGAAGATGGTTGAATATAAGTGAATTGAAAATGAGATATCTCTGAGGAGGCTCTTGGCCCTCATATGACTGCTGAATTGGGGCGGGGGACTGTTATGTAGGGACACTCCACTCCGGAGGAGTGGGATGGAAGGGCTGGGGGTAGAGGGTGGGAGGGCGGGACTGGGATGAGTGGAAAGAGGACACTGCGATGGAGATGTAACCTGAAGCAACAAATAAATAAATTTTAAAAATCATATTGAAACATCAAAAAAAAACCCCACAAAAAAACAACAAAAGAAAATGAGATATCACATGATATCTATCAAACATAATGTGGCATAGGGATCATATTAAAATATTGTCTTTAGTAGTATATGTAATTATAGTGCAACTCACAAAACACATGAAACATTTCTTAGTCTGTTGATATGAACCAATATGATGATATCAATTAACACAGAGTAAAAATAGGCAGATTTACAAGAATATATCAGAATTCAATAATTAAAGAGCTTCCTTGAAAGATAATAGTGTCAAACAAAGTAAAAATGCAATGGTAAAGAAAGAGTGAACTAAACACTTAAAACCTTGGTCTACTGGTCAATGCAAGCTCTCAAAAAAAGCAGAAAATATGCATTCTTTCAAGTGCATATGGATTATTTGTGTGAAATAATCTACCTATTAGGACTAGAACAAATATTTACTTATAACAAGAAATTAATATCATATAGAATGATTTCCAGGCCAAAATGCGACTAATTTACAAAATAATCAAGGAGAAAATCTTATGTGTTAGCTAACTAAAAACATGAATTTCAAAATATCTGTGGTTCAGAGAAGAAATGATGTCAAAAATTATAATAATTAGCCGGGCGGTGGTGGCGCACGCCTTTAATCCCAGCGCTTGGGAGGCAGAGGCAGGCGTATCTTTACGAGTTCGAGGCCAGCCTGGTCTACAAAGCGAGTCCAGGTCAGCCAGGGCTGTTACACAGAGAAACCCTGTCTCGAAAAACCAAAAAAAAAAAAAAAAAATTATAATAATTAGCACTGAAGTATCAATGGCTTTAGAAATTGGACATTTTTTTTCATAACAGTATACTATAGTCTTAATGAAGCATCTTTAACTCTTGTGTGCTCTATTATATTCTACAGAAAACAGGAAGAAATTGGAAAAATGAGTTCAAGTAGAAAATGATGAACAATAAACGGATTAGTGAAATAAACTATGTTTTAAGAAAGGGTCAACAATAAAACAACAAAGCTCTAGAAATGGGTTGAGATTGGCGAATTTATTTTGAACAAAAACAAAAGACTTAAATAATGGATGTTGGGCCTGAAAAGGAACATAATTAGAAGAAATGAATGACAAGTAAGTTTCATATGTGATGATGCAAATAAATAGAATAGTTGTAGGCTTTAAATTCTATGCCATTCTAGGCCACCCAATTCTATGCCTTTCGTGCAGGCCTTGTTGTGCTTGTTTTGAAGCTGTGAAGAACTACGGAGTTCTCTTCAGGTGACTGTCCTAGGCCCCTGAGAAACTATCCTAGATGCTTTAGGTATGCAGATCAGTGCTTTCTGATATTTGGGTGTACCTTCAAGTATTTTACATAATTCTGAATTTTACTGTGGATTAGCTGAGATTCTACATTGACACAGGGACCACCACCAGTAAGGACAGGACAATTGCTCGTACCACACTAAATGCATGCACGTACTGAATCCTATCCTCAAGTGTGAGGTAGGCATTCGGCCTTTGACAGTAAGCAGATCATGATGGGGAGCCCTAGTGCTATTAGGAGAGAGAAAGGAGAAAGCATGTTGTCTGTCTTTCCCTCCATGTGTAGGGTATTGAGAAAATTGTCAGCTGAGGTTTAGCAAGGGCCCTCACCGGATGTTCTGTCTGTGACCACTTAATCTTAGACCTTACAGACTCCAGACTGAGAAATACAATCTCATCAAGTCACCCCATCAGGGATATGGTAGACTAAAAATACAGTTGGTTAGGTTTTTTTTTTTCTTCCTTTTCTTTTCTTTTATTCTTTTGTAGATAAGATTCTACATTTCTATTTCGGGTCTGTGAATTTTTTCATGACACCATTCTTCCAGTATCAAAAGGTCAGTCAAAAGGAGTTCATCCGCAAACAATTTCTTGTGCTATTAATCTCTTTCTCTACTGACCAAAGACTCGTCTTAAAGCATTGGGCAATGAAAAATGATACAATAAACCCAATTGCTCATAACTAGTCCTCTCTTAACATGTGCTTTTAAAAGTTATTTGCATTGGATAGAGAATAAATAATTTAAGTAAGATAATTGAGACTTTTAACAAAATTATAGAAATATACTGAAATAGATGGAAGGTTTTAAAAGGATTTTCTCAGGAGCCTTGTGATGATTGTTTCTCCCTTGGTCTTGTGCTACCAAATTGATTGTATAAAGTGCCAACAGAGCAGTTATACCTAAACTGATGGTGTATGAATATGTAGATATTGTTCTTGGACAAAGTTAGAAATGAAAGAGTAAAAATCTATCTCAGTAATTGGAAAAAAAAAGAACAGGTTTAAAACATATTAAAAATCAAGCTCAGCTTTGATTCTGCTGTCTGGTGCAGGGAAGGAAACAGCCAGAACCAGTTTGGGCAAGTCTGACTGCTAAGTGAGTCACCAGAAACTACAGAGCTAATCTTTTTTTCTGAAATAACTGATTGTTTCTCACTGAGATTAGTTCCGAGGTCAAGTAGAGTTTCCACAGTCCAAGAAGCATGCTGGAACTACCTCTCCTAGAACATTTTATCTTCCCATTGAAAATATTGGTGCACATATTATTGTAATTGCTGTAAAAGCCTCCCAACAGAAGCTTATCATAACGTTACTTTCTTTTTTTTTTAAAGAAAAGTCTTAAAATTAATTATTGGAGAATTTCATATATCCTATAATGTATTTTGATCATATGCAGTCTCTGCTTCTCCTCCCAACTCCGTCCAGATCCACACACTCACCCTTCCATCTCTTCAATACTTTGTGACCCATGTGTATATTCTACTGAATCCAGTTTGTGATGTCCCTGCATTTCCATCAACCCTCAAGCAAAATGACTCTTCCTCTCCTTCCTCTCCCTAACCCTGTCACTCTGGTCATTATTATAGTTCAAAGGGTTTATTGCTGCATGGGACCATTGACTTCTCTCCGCCAGCAGCCTGAAAGGCACTTTGTGGTACTATGAGAGCTAGCCAGTGGGAGAAGGAGCTTCTTGGTCAGTCAGGTTATTTTCTGATAAAGAACTACATTCGTTCATTAGTATATGTTTGTGTGGTCAGGGGACAGTTTGTGGGAGTTAGTTCTTTCCTTCCACTCTGTGAAAGGAAACTCTTTTAACCACTGAAATATCTTTGAAATATCTTGCAGCACGCGCAACACGGTTATTTTTCTCTGTTTACATTTCAGATGAAGAAAACTGTAGTATCCCCTGAAAAAGCTGATTCTTCATGAGGCACAGCTCCACATCCAGCCATTCTGTACTCTCTGAATATGAGGAATCAGAGCACATGTCGAGCCCATTTGTATGGTAAAATAGAACGTTCAAATCAGCACTCGAGTCCCTTGAAGAACTCAAGTGAGACCTCCAATAGACACACTTAAAGATGAAGGAATGCGCCTCAAGAATGAGCACAAATTTTTATAGCACCTAAGTGGAAGAGTTGTCATCAGAGAGCAGGTCTTCCAGCACAATGAATGGCTCCACACAGCACCAGAAAGTGGACAAAATAACATGTTACTGGTTATTCCACTGGAAAGAAGATGAGTTTTAAGTTACTGAGTGAACTTTGATCATTGGATATATGTTGTTCTTCATATATTATCACTGCAGTCAGTTTTGAGCTACTTTGACACACCTATAATGGCTTAGTCTTTCTGTGAGATTATTTCTCTAGTTTCCAAAGTAGATGTAGAAGAAGTGGGTAGTAGAATATTATATATATATGTATATATATATATATTTTAGGGTGGTATGGAATAAAAGTATCTCTAAAGGAGTTTCCATCTCAAAAACTAACCATCCAAGGAAGTGTTTTCTGCCAAGGTGCAAGAGAAAGTATATGTAGAAGAAGTGGGTAGTAGAAAAAATATATATATTAGGGTGGTATGGGATAAAAGTGATAAGGAGGCAGAGAGAGCCAGTACAGTACTCACTCTTCTTTCCATCATTAACATGATTACTCTGAGCTCATGATCCTATGAGATGATGCCTTCATTTGAAATTTCACTTTTAGTGATGAATGACAAGAGGAAGTACTTTAAACAGGAGTATGCCTAAGCTGGCCAGTCTTGGGTGAACTACATGTGCACATATCTTCCTGTCTCCTCACAGTGAGGTTAAGTTGGTATTTTGAAATCAGCCAAAGAAGGTATAACAGTTAATCTGTGCTATTAATTTGATTGTATTTAGAATCAGCCAGAAGACATACCTCTGGGCTCTGTGAGGGAGTTTCCAGGGACGTTACGTAGGAGAAGACCCACTCTGAATGTGACTTGTATCCTCTAATAGACAGGAACCCCAGATTGTTCTTCGTTAGCTTTGTAGTTGGAGATGGAAGAAAGATTCAAAATGTGCAGCCTGGAGAGGAAACCTTTGTGAGTGTCGAGTCTATGGAGACTGACAAGGTTGATATAGAGAAAGCAGCTATAGTTCTTAAAGAGATTAATCCTAACTATCTTCATGAGTTTAAAGATCTATATCTAACTCAGCTTTCATACCAACTTGCCTCATAATTTTAAAAATATCTTCTTAGATCCAGAACACCCTCTTGATTCCTAAACAACTCAAAATTTAACTATGAGACTCTAGCTATCTATTCTTCAACCACCTCAGAGACCTGAGAGGGATAAATATATCTGATTATATAGGAAGTGAATGTTAAAGTCAGGTGCCAAATACATATGGACTGGACATTGGGAATGTACATTAAGCCATATAACCCTCATAACTGTGGCCTAATTACCTCTGTTGTTTTGTATTGTATTTATTATTATAAGAGAAAGAACCATTTTTTGGACTGAAAGGGAGAGCTGTTGGGGGCAAAAAAGAAATACCTTAAACTGAAAAAAAAAAAAAAAAAAAAAAAA
>CAJQZJ010001258.1:656801-679895 GCA_907164525.1 Lophiomys imhausi
ATCTATCTATCTATCTATCTATCTATCTATCTATCTATCTATCTATCTATCATCTATCTATCATCTATCATTATTATTCTTGATTCCTGTAAAAATGTGTCATAATCAGTATATTCTAGTTGCCTGTGGAGTATTAAATATAAACATATATCTGACATGCTTATGCATGCCAGGGCTTTATCATCTGTCCTCTGTTAAATTTAAACTGCTCTTGCAAAAACAAACAAAAATAAAAACAAAAAAAATACCAAAAATGATCTCCAGTTAATTGTAAATGTGTTCCTCATTAAGCTGCCCTTCTTTGCATCCATAGAGCTTTTAAATCTGAGGGGACGGATACCTTTTCTCTGGCATCAGCCGTCTCAGGTGTTGAGAGAGCAGGTGTTCATTTCTTAGACTTTTTTGTTTGCCAATCTTCTGAGATTGACTGGTGTACAAGATAAGGGCATGGAAAAGAATGAGTAAAACATATAGCTCCACGAAGGGACTCCCTGTCTGCCTGTGTGGGAAGTTCAGTTCCCCTTGTGTTGTCTTGTCCCAAATGTTCAGAGTTTTCTTTACTGCAAAGAATCATACACTTCATTCAATCTAGCAAAACCATGCTTATGATATTCATCATTTTTACAATTCCAATATTTTCAGATTTGCGTTCATTATTTCATTCACTTCATAAATGAAAATAATATAAGAATATCTTGTTGTGTCACAATATTTTGAGTGTGATACCAACCTCAGAGGACACTGTTGTATAAAACATGACCAAGAAAGGGCTGAGCATTTTGTAATCTGCAAAGTAACAAGAATGTTGAGTCTATTTTAAATTACTGGTGTGACCTAATGATATTTGAGATGTTGATCCTTGAAGGACATTTTGTTATTTGTGTTTATTTCTGCAACACCCTTTGTAAGGTTAAAGAGAGCAGTTCAGCTTCACTAGAGAAAACTGTCCAAAGTAATTATAACAGAGGTTTTAAAACCATTTACAAAAGTAATATATGACAACAGATGATCAAAACAATAGTCTGCCCCTATTCTGAATTTCATGTTTCTGAGGTAATGACTGAGAATATGCACTTGGGCATTATTCCAGGATTGTACATCAAAATAATCTCAATGCATGCTTTGAATACAAAACTCTCACATACCCCTGTGCTCGCTCCTGCTAATTTTTGCACGCTGAGGACATGAAGAGTAAACGACTTAACCTACACAGTTTTTCTGAATGTCAGGGGAAAACACACCTGTTTTGTGCCATTACATCTTTGTGTCTCCTCAGGGGGTGACGCCTGAATTTACTTGGGGGATTTCTGGTTGGGGGAAGAGGGTCTGCACCACAGTAGCAGTCAAAGTGATTATTATCACACTGGTAAGTTTCCGCTGTGGCTGCTGCGTGTAGGCTGTGAACACATTTGAAGTCAGCAGGAGACCGTTAGAAACCTTCCCCTCTGCTCAAGAGCAGTAGAAACCTCTGCCACACCGAAGCTCGCTCATGAGCTGCGGTCAGTTGCTTCTTTGTTCATCCAAGGGTGTAGTGTTGCCTTAAACTGTCTTCTATCCCACAGAGCACATCCTCCTCCAAAAATGAAAAAGACAAAACAAAACAAAACAAAACAGTACAAACAATCCCCATGAGTGTTTTTGAATTCTCCTCTGTTAATCTTGTTCTAATGGTATGAGGCCTTGCCAGGAGCCATTTGTGGTTTAGACACACTGAATGACATAACATTTGCACAGTTAAAAACAATTAATATGAAATATCCAATCAAAGGCTGGATGGTACACAAGCCTGATTAATGAATGGGCTTTTCTACTTCTCTTAAGGAGAGTGCATTTCAGTCTGTATAACTTGCTGATGGCTACAGCAGGCATATATGGTGTTCTGTAGATGATACAAAATGCTTATTAATGACATAATTGTGTAAATGGCAGACTAAGCTTGTAGTGTTAGATTATCGGGGAAAGATTATCTCATTTCAAATATAAATGGCTTCTGTTCCCTTCTCTTTCTCTGGCAGAGGACTTAGTAATACTCTGACACTTAATAATGTAAAGGGTGTTGTCTTTGGTTGAGAATATTGATTTTTTTTATCAAATAGAATTTAAGTGGAGATTTCACTAAAAGTAGAAATTTCAAGAGGAATGGAAGTACAGATTACATCAGAAAAAGTAACACTATAACATTAACCCTTAACAACTCAGGGACTAATTTTCCATTAAAGTATTTTTAAAATTTAAATTACATGCAAAATATAATATTGAAAAACTAGTGTAGTTATAGATATTAGTCTTATCATGTAGCTAATAAAGAGATAAATCAAATCCACCAGCAATAACTTTGAAAGCAATGGTAAATCTCACTGGGGTAATTCTATTAGGCTGTTGGCTTTCCTTGTTCATTGTTTGTTTTCTTTTTAACAAACTGTAATATTATAAACCAAAAAGTTTGGAAAGCTGTTGAAATTAGAAAAAAAATGTAATGATAATTCTGCCACTAGAATCGCTAAATCAACAATTCACCATTAGTTCAAACACACTAAATTGAAGCATATCTCTCAATATGGTGTCCATTGAAACTCCCACTTGACTAATTTTATCTTTGGCATTTGTCACTAGAACTATGGATTTCAATATTCACATTGGCCATGAGGTCAAGTATGAGAGGGTCAAGCTTTGTGACTTCACGTAAGCAATTTTGGGCTAAATATGGTGCTGAACTTTGCTGTTCCCCTGGAAGAGATGCAGCTATTTCTACCTTAGCTTTGTTTTAATAATAATGGAGGTTCTATACAAGAGAAGAACACTCTAGCACTCTTTTCACTTTTGCTTCTGACCCTGAGCACCTTCGTTGTGTTCTACTTGGGCTGAGTTTGTCCTTAAGTCAGTGTTGGTAGTCCAGATTCTTCATCCTTCCCTGCTTTCTGCAGTATTTCCACATGTGCTGCTGCTCCTGTTGGGTCACGGGGAGGAACGTCTTCCAAGTTGTCTTAAAACAGGAAGCTGCAATTCAAAAAATGGATGGTTTTAGCATTCTCTGCAAGAGATTAATGAACGATCTAATAACTAGAGTTTGTGTCCTGAGGTCACACATCTCTGTGTTAAGAGTACTTGGCTTCTGTAGGTTTTCTCAACTAACCTGGGCACAGGGGCTCACAGAGACTGAAGGACCAAACAAAGATCATCCACAGGAAGGACCAAGGCCTGCTATCCATATGTAATAGATGTGCAACTTTGTCTTCATGTGGGTCTCCTAACAGCAGGAGCAAGGTATGTCTCTGACTCTGTTGCTGGCCTTTGGATCCCTTTCCTCTAACTGGGCTGCCTTGTCTAATCTCAATAGAAGAAGATGTGCCCAGTCCTACTACAATTTGATATGACAAGGCAGGCTGATATCCTTGGAAGGCCTCTCCTTATCTGAAGAGGAAGTGGGGGGAGGAAGGGGAAGTAAGAAGGAGGGACTAGGAGGAGAGAGGAGAGGGGAAGCTGTGATCGGTATGTAAAGTAAATAAATAAATTAATTAAAAAAAAACAAAAAACAGTCATACATGACCCTCAGAGCTCAACTTAATGTTAGGCTGTGTGTCTCAGCATCTGTTTTGTTTCACTGCTGGGTGGAGTTTCTCATAGAATAGTTATGCTAGGTTCCTGTTCTTTTGGAACTGTGGGTGTAACGTAGTTATCCTGTACTATATGGCTAATATCTAGTTATAAGTGAGTACATGCCAGGTGTATCTTTTGGGGTCTGAGTTAGTTCATTCAGGATAAGTTTTTCTATTTCCATCCGTTTGACTGCTAATTGCTTGATTTCCTTATTTCTGATAGCTGAGTAGTGTTCCATTGTTTAAATGTGCCACAGTTTTTAATTTTTATTTTTGTTTTCCCTTTTTTTGTTTATTTATTACTTCAGGTTACATCTCCATCACAGTTCCCTCTCTCCACCCCTCCCAGTCCCACCCTTCCACCCTCTCTCTGCTCTCCCATCTATCCTACTCCTCTGGAGTGGGTTGACCTACATATCAGCCCCCCTCAGTTCAACAGTCATATGAGTGTTAAGAGCTTTCTCTAGTTTTTCCATATGAAGTTGAGAATTATTCTTTCAAGGTCTGCAAAGAATTGTGATTGTGTTCATATTTTAATAGGAATTGCATTGAATCTGCATATTGCTTTTGGTAGGATGGCCATTTTTATTATGTTGATGGAGATATGTCCATCTTCTGCTGTCCTCTTCAATTTCTTTCTTCAAGGACTTCAAGTTCTTGTTGTACAGGTCTTTCACTTGCTTAGTTAGAATTATCACCAGGTATTTTATATTGTTTGTGGCTATTGTGAAGGGTGTTGTTTCCCTAATTTCTTCCTCAGCCCATTTATCTTTTGTGTAAAGAAGGGCTACTGATTTTTTGAGTTAATTTTGTATCCAGCCACCTTGCTGAAAGAGTCTATCAGCTGTAGAGTTCTCTGGTGGAATTTTTGGGGTCACTTATAGCATACTATCATATTGTCTGTGAATAGGGATAATTTGACTTCTTCCTTTCCAATTTGTTTCCCCTTGATCTCCTTTAGTTGTCTTATTTCTCTGGCTAGAACTTCAAGTACTATGTTGAAGAGGTATGGGGAGTGTGGGCATCCTTGCCTTGACCCTGATTTTAGGAGATGTGCTTTAAGTTTCTCTCCATTTTATTTAGTGTTGGATACCAGCTTGCTGTATATTGCCTTTATTATTTCTATGTATGGACCTTGTATGCCAGTTCTCTCCAAGACTTTTAACATGAAGGGGTTTTGGATTTTGTCAAATGCTTTTCCAGCATCTAATGAGATGATCACATGTTTTTTTTTTTTTTTTTTCTTTCAGCTTGTTTGTATGGTGGATTACGTTAGTGGATTACGTATGTTGCACCACTCCTGCATTTCTGGGATAAAGCCTACTTGATCATGGTGTATGATACTTTTGATGTGTTCTTGGATCTGGTTAGCAAGTATTTTATTGAAGTCCAAAGTGGAACAAACACCTTAACATAAAACTGGACACACTAAATCTAATAGAAGAGAAGGTGGGGAAAAGCCTCAAACTCATTGGCACAGATGACAACTTCCTGAACAGAACACCAACAGCTCAGGAGCTAAGACTAACAATCAATAAATGGGACCTCATGAAACTGAAATGTTTCTGTAAGGCAAAGGACACTGTCATTAGAACAAAACACCAGCATATAGATTGGGGAAATATCTTCATCAACCCCACATCTGATAAAGGGCCAGTATCCAAAATTTATAAAGAACTCAAGGAATTAAACACCAACAAATCAAATAATCCAATCAAAAAAATGGGGTATAGAGCTAAACCAAAAACTCACAAAAGAGGAATCTAGAATGGTTGAGAGTCACTTGAGGAAATGCTCAATATCCTTAATTGTCAGAGAAATGTAACTAAAGACGACTCTGAGATTCCATCTCACTACTGTCAGAATGACTAAGATCAAAAACTCAAAAGACAGCATATGCTGGTGAGATTGTGGAGAAAGGGGAACACTCCTCCATTGCTGGTGGGAGTGCAAACTTGTACAACCACTATGGAAATCAGTCTGGCAATATCTTAGAAAACTTGGAATAGCTCTACCGCAAGACCTAGTCATACCACTTCTGGGTATATACATCCAAATGATTCCTCACCAAACAGAAGGACATTCCCTCATCTATGTTCATAGTAGCTTTATTTGTAATAGCTAGAAACTGGAAACAACCCAGATGTCCCTCAACCAAAGAATGGATTTAGAGAACTGTGGTACATCTACACACTGGAATACTACTCAGCTATCAGAAACAAGGAAATCATGCAATTTGGAGCCAAATGGATGGAACTAGAAAAGCTCATCCTGAGTGAGCTAACCCAGACTCAGAAAGGTGCACACGGCATATATTCACTTATAAGTGGATTTTAGCCATATAAGTACATGATAACCATCCTACAATCAATAGACCCAAAAGAACAGGAACATGGACTCAGGTACCTGTTAGTGGGACACTGCACCCTAGTGGAACTGCCATGTATGCCTCCTGTGCAAGAGGAAGCTCTTAGACCTCATGTGAGTAATGAACTGAGGGGAGCTGATACACGGAGGCACCTCACACTGGAGGAATGGGATGGATGGGAGAAGGGGTAGAGGATGGGAGGGTGGGATGGGAGGGGGTGGAAGGAGGAGGCAGTAATGGAATAACATGAAGTAATAAATAAATGTTTAAAAAAGAGCTTCTTCTTGCACTGGGGGCCTATATGGCAACTCTGTTAGGGCAAACTAACAGGTAACAGCGTCTATGTTCCTGTTTCTTTTGGTGTGTTGTTTGTATGATAGTTATCCTGTACTACATGGCTATTATCCAATTATAAGTGAATAGATACCATGTGTATCTTTCTGAGTCTGGGTTAGTTCACTCAGGATGAGCTTTTCTAGTTCCATCCATTTGACTGCAAATTGCATGCTTTCCTTGTTTCTGATAGCTGAGTAGTATTCCATTGTGTAAATGTAGCACACTTTTTTAAGTTGCCAGACTGATTTCCATAGTGGTTATACAAGTTGCACTCCCACCAGTAATTGAGGAGTGTTCCCCTTTCTCCACAACCTCGCCAGCATGTACTGTCATTGAGTTTCTGATCTTGGCCATTCTGATGGGAGTGATCTTCATACAGATCCCTTAGCAAGTGGGGGGATGGGTCTCTGTCATGGACTCTCTTGCCTGTTAGTGTAACACCTTACTCTAGCTGGGCTGCCATATCAGGTACCATTGTAAGAGGAAGCCCCTAGTCCTCATGTGACCTATGAACTGAGGAGGGTTAATATGTGTGGAGTCCCCCTCACTGGAGAAAGAGAGGAAGGAGGTGGGGAAGAGGGTGGAAGGATGGGACCTGGAGAGGAGGAAGGAGGGGCTGTGATTGAGATAAATTAAAATTAAATAAAAATAAAATTAAAATTAAAAAAGTCGAAACTAGCTAGGTGTGTGGCTCGCGTCTTTAATCTCAGCACTTGGGAGACAGAGGCTGGTGGATTTCTGTGAGTTCTAGGACAGCCAGGGTTATTACACAGAGAAACTTTGTCCAGAAAAAAAAAAGTCTTGGCAACAGGGAGACTGTAGAGAGAGGTCTCCATATGAATGACACCTCTTCATCTTTTCTCAAATGTTTTTGTTGATACTGCATTTTAGAGTGATTCCTTCAAGAGAAGTTCACATAGGTAATAGAACTTCTTTATTTTCCATGCTTCTCTAAAATTATATTACTTATTAATTTTTTTTTTTGGTTTGAGAATGATTTTTTGTTGTGAGACAGAGTCTCAAACAGAGTCTCTCCATATAGTTTTGGCTATCCTCCAACTCTACATGTATACCAGGCTAGACTTGAACTCATAGAAATTGGACTGCCCCCTCATTCCAACTACTGAGACTAAAGGTGTGCACCACCATGCCCAGCTATTACTGTGACTATTTCATTGGAGGTATTTTATTCAAAAGATGAGTGAAACTGAGCCTTATCTAGTTAACTAATGGTCAGAATGAAGTGTTTAGTATGAAATAACAACAGTCTTTTTTGACACAACCAATGTTTATTTATTGTCAAAAAATTAGAAGACAAGTGTTTAGATGTCAAAAATACATTCTCTTCATTTCATATGACTATCATTAAAACCTTATTACACTTGCTCTAGAATATAAGTAGCTGACAGGATAACAGATAATGTTATATGTACAGGATAACCATGCTACAATCCATAGACCCAAAGAAACTAAGTAACAAGGAGGACTCAAGAGATTATGCTTGAATCCCTCTAAGTAGGGGGGATAAAATAGACATCGGAAGTGGCTGGAGAGAGGGAACTAGACAGGAACCTAGCATAAATGCCTTCCTAAAGGATTTATCAAGCAGAAAATGGAAACAGATGCGGAGACCCACCCCCAAATATTAGGCGAAAATCAGGAAGTCTTGAGGAAAAGTTAGGGGAAGGTTTGAGGAAGCTGAAGGGATCAAGGCCACCACAAGGAGTCCCACATAGCCAATTAACTCAGACACAAGGGTACAAGGGGGCACATAGAGACTGAACTACCAACCAAAGAACTTGCATGGACTGGTCCTAAGCCCACTCACTACACATATGAAGCTGACAGGTTGCTTGGTGCTCAAGTAGATCCCCTAACTATTGGAATGGGGTCTATCTCAGACTTAAGACACTACTGCCTCCCTCTGGAGCTCATTTTCCTAGCAGAGCTGCCTTGCCTTGCATCAGTGGAAGAATAGGCACTGAGTGATTTGATGTACCAGCGTGGGTTGGTACTGGGTGCGGGAGGGAGTATGGAGGATTAGGTGGAAGGGTGGGATAGACTGGCAGGAGGGGAAGGAGGGGATTGGCGAGTAGAATGCAAAATAAACAAACACATTTAAAAAATAGATAATATTATTTACTAAAAACATAAAATTTTTATAAAACATTACTTATATACTATGAGGAAAATACAGAAATTGACTTATAACTTCCTTTAATATTTAGCATAATCATAGTATCTACTTCAATAAATTCACCTTAAGCAAAGAATTTTCAGCTATTATAGAACATTTCAATGTCCATTGTTTCTTTTTTTAAAGTTTTTGATCAATGCTACCATTTAATTCAGCAACTCTAAATAATGCAAACATTATATATTAATTTCCAAATTCTGCTCAATACACACATGCCATTGTCATTATAATGACATAATATTTTGTTCAGTGTTGGGTGGTAAATAGTTGCTTGTCCAGTTTATGTAAAGTATGGTGTTCAGCCATTTTGTCACCATAGATCTGCATTCCCAGTTGAGTTGCTCTGAGTCCTGAAGTCTGAACATCTAGAAGTCTATTTGTTCAGAGTTAAACTGGAAGATTAACAAGATGAATAGAAATAACACAAATCCTTACCTATAAAACAGAGTGGATAAAAAATCATAAATGTTAATTAAACTGAAAATTTCTTTTGCACAGCTAATTACTAAAGTAATTATAATTAAACCAGAAGGTACTTTTGCTAGTTGAATTTATCATGATTGTGGCCCAGTATTTATGTCTTAAACCACTAAGTTGACAGTTTTTCACTGAGTCAGTTCTTAAGATGAAACTCAGTAGATTTATGTGAATTGTTGGCTTCCAGCTGCATTTTTTGAGATATCCAAAGAAAGGTCTGTATACTCTTAAAAATGTCTGAGGTCCATTTATCCTAATTTCTTTCATTTCCCTTCTCTCACAATAATTGAACCAGTAGAGAATGAATTTCCTATAATAGTAACTTTGGCTTTTAAAAACAGTTTTGTGTCAAATCATACATTATTCCAAGACAACCGGTGTTACTTTGGTATCCCGCGGTCATTTTGAGTCACCCAACTCCAAGTTTGTATTACTCTGGTTATCCCAAGTAACTAAAGAAGCACAGTAGAGCCCACGAATCTTTTCTATTTGAACTAATTAGGTGTTTTAGAGATCTCTATTCCCCTGGGAAGGAGGAATGCAAGCTCAAGGAAAAGATAATAAGTATCCCCCTCCACTCTTTTTTTTGCTGGGACAGCAGCTAAAATTTCATTTTCACATGGGGAAGGTAGCATTGTTCCCCCTTCATTCTCTCAAATAAAGAAATTCCAGCAACTAGATGGAATCATGTGAGCACATTTCATAATGGAAGCAAGGGTCCAATAGGCTCACCCAGTTCTGTGTTTGTGCACTTAGGGTGAAAAGACATCCATAAACACACAATGCCTTTTTGCTTTCTTTAGCTAATCTAATTTAACGAGTAGAGAAACTTTTTAATGAATCGTAGCTCCTTTCCCGTGCTGATTGGTGCAGCCTTGTATTTTAATAGTCTCCACTTTAACAGGGAGGGACCAGTGTCTCACTTAAACCTATGAAGTGGGAGGCTCTGATATAGTGGAAATGAGCCCAACATCTATTAAGATCTTTCCAAGTCTCCTTAATGAAGATGTAACCCAGTTTGATGGATGCCTTTATTTCTATCTTAATCACAGCATGCAAGATTAGCAACATGTGTGTTTTCTCTCCAGTTAATTACTCAGAAGTTAGACACAAATGTAGGAGTTTACTTTAATTAATTGTTTTGAATTTCAATAAATGTAGGAGAGACTGCATGAAAAGCACTTGTTTGATTCTCAATAAATAAAGGAATGTTACAGAAGGCTTTCTGTTTCAGTTGCCTTCAGGTTTATGCTTTTTGTAATATATATATACACAGACATATATATGTATATATATATGTATAAGTCAGATAATTGTATGACTCAATATCTATATGTATATATATATATGTATAAGTCAGATAATTGTATGACTCAATATCTTGTTCTTAGCTGTAGTCATTACCTGATGGTTCAAAGAAATAGTGACAAACTTTTAGATTAATGGTACAGTAGTTACAACAAAGTAAAGAAAAGCCTATGTTCTTACACATACATTGATCCGATATTGTAAATTTTATTAGTGTTTGTTCCATTGTACTGGTGTGGGAACTATTTAGTATTTAAGACAAGACTCTTTTCTCACTTCTAATCGATGATAAAACTGATATTCAAAAATACAAAAATATATGATGACAAGCCAAGGAAGTGATTTTCTGGCTGGGACATTATTCATTCTTGAGTCAATAGTTCAAAAATGTACCATGCAAAGTGTGTGTAA
The DNA here is from genome assembly GCA_907164525.1 of Lophiomys imhausi. Classification (NCBI taxonomy): domain Eukaryota; kingdom Metazoa; phylum Chordata; class Mammalia; order Rodentia; family Muridae; genus Lophiomys; species Lophiomys imhausi. The sequence continues at coordinate 667,495 of CAJQZJ010001258.1, forward strand.
CCAGCTTTACCATGGACAACATTGGGATTATTTCCATTAGAGAAGGAAGGGTATACTTTTATTTGTTTAATTTTAAAATTTTCATTACTTTATCTGGAAGTACCTGGATCTGTGGAAATAGGAGGGATCCACCCAACATGGTGCAGCAGTTCTGTGCTCTGGAGAACATAGACAGGCTTGTAGATAAGGAGGTAAGTAGGGAGATAGACAGATGGATAGGTAGATAATATTTACATAGACATATGGATGGTATACAGATACATAGATGATGATAGACAAACACACACACACCTATATAATATGTAGAGAGACAGAAGATAAATTGGTGATAGATGATAGATAGATAGATAGATAGATAGATAGATAGATAGATAGATAGATGATAAACAAACAGAGGGATAGAGAGTACCTCAGCATCCAAAGTCTATGAATTTTGTTTCTCACTGGGGTGCAATTTCTTCACCTTGATAGAGCTCCCGTCCTAACTCCATTTGTGACAGCACACTGAAAATTATGTATACGGCAGAGTGACAGTCACAGGAATTTAAGTTTGAATTGCCTTCTGCATTAACTCTGACTCCCTTGTTCAATAAGCACAGAGCTTTTAAAGGGTAGATTAAGCAAAGCAGAAGAGGATACATATGTAGAAGTCCTCAAACTTTCTAACACTGCTACAGATACTACACCGGCCCTCTCCTGGTAGTAAACAGAAAGAGCACTTGTTCATCTCAGGGTTAAGCTTGCACTATAACCCCTGTGAAAAAGAGCACCAAGACACTTAAAAACAAGTCATGGGTGACTGATTATATTCTACAAAAAGAAGCTGGTGGTTGAATGGGTCTAGATGAAAGAGGAGTCACTTTCTGATTTCTTCCAGAAAAGGTAAATTCCAACAAGGGCATTGCATCAAATTAGTTTGTACAGTTCAAATCTCTTTTTGACATGGCATTTGGCTTTGGGTAGGTGGCTTCATTACCCATATCCTGGTTATTCTTTGAACAAAAGCAGTTCTGTTGCTCAGCCTACGATTTAGAGGATAAACATGTGACACTCTAGGGACTGGAGCTTGGGTATTGCCAAAGCCATCTTGTTCATTCAAGAGTGACACCATATTACAGAGTTAGAAAGTCAGATTCATTCGCATTCACCACCCATGGGCTGCAAGACATTCTACAAATGAGTCTTTCTCAAGCCAAAATGTCATGTGACAGAATACAAAGATCCTTTTTATTCCTCAAATTATAAGGGATTATCCAGCGAAGAAGACAAGCATTTGCTTCTAATATAAATGAGGCTGACAAATGAAAGGAACACTATAAATATCAACTGCTCATAAAATTGCATACACAGGGTGGGGTTCTTACACTGGGTGTACAAACAGGGACTTGTTTGAAAGCTTATTTTAGACCAGTGTCAGTAATAGTCAATTTAGTTTTGATTTTAACATAAATACATATTCTAAAGAAAAATAAGAAAGATTTATTTCCTGTTGCTTTGTTGTCAGCTCTTTGTAGGGTCTGCTGTCGTTGTTTAACCTTAAAAAAAACCTAGCCTGATAAATAAGTGGTTATTCAGCCTGGGACCTGCTTTTGAGAGGGCACTGTTTAATATTCATGGCCTGTAGACTTAGTTTTTAATGTCTATTTCTTTATTGTGCATGTGTGTTCATTCATGTGCATCATGTGGAGGTCAGTGGTCAAGTTGGTTCTCTCCTTCCTCCTTGTGAGTCCCAGAGATTAAGCTCAAGTCCTCAGACTAAGCTTCCAGTGTCTTAGCCAGCTCAGTCATCTCTCCAGCCCAACATTTCTACTTAAAACATTAAAAACAAAACCAACCAACCAAACAGACCAAACCCTTTAGCTCACATGTACTGCCCAGAATATGAAGATAATTGTCAAGATGCCATAAAATATTTATAATTAGAGAACTCTTTGCTAAGTGAAAATGAGTGGTCATTTAAAAGGGTATTTAAATGTGACTGGAGAGATGGTCCAGTGATTAAGACACTGGTTCTTAACCTGACGGTCTCGACCCCTTTGAGGGGGCAGAGTTTGAAAGACCCTTTCACAGGGTCACCTAAGACCATCAGAAAACATGGATATTTATATTGCAATTCATAACAGTGGCAAAGATACAGTAATGAAGAGTTATGAAGTAGCAAGAAAAATAATTTTATGGTTGGGGGTCACCACAGCATGAGGAAGTGTATTAAAGGGTCGCAGCATTAGGAAGGTGAAGAAATACCGGGTTAAAAGGCTCTAGGTTTGATTCACAGAATATTTTAACTAATGACTGCCACAAAATTTTAATTTTCAAAATTATTTTTATAATCATTTGTTGGGTTTCAAGATTGCTTGTTGTTTACACACTTGAAATAATGCCCAGTTTTTGAGAGCATTATCACTTATTTTAAGATTGCATAATTAATTTTAAAGGTGTGCTACCTTTATTATAACATGTTTGCGCCAAGGGATTCAGTATGTCTATCCAGAGTTTGAAGGAATGCTTCAGCCGATAAACCTGGCCCAGGAGGAGGCTCAGCAGGTAAAACCCTTTGACTTGAAAGCCTGAAAGCTTGAGTTCAATCTGTGGGATCCGTGTGAAGATGAGAAGAGGACAGACTTTGCAAAGTTGTACCCTGACCTCCATATGTGCACCACATACAAACACAGATACACACACAAACATAGATAAGACATATTTTTAAAATTAGAAGAATAGATCACCATTATCCTTAGATTTAAGTGATATCTTCTATTAACCTTTCCAAATTTTGTGTTTTTCTTGTTTAGGGGGAATAAAAAAAAAGCCTAGCTGATGTTAATGACATAAATGATGATTCCTCATCTCCCTTATTTGCTTGATATCGTTTTGTAAGTAGTAATAGTAATCTCAAATAACTTAGGCAAGAACAGGAAATTTCAGCATGTTAGGGGCCAGAGACCTAAGGAGTTTCTGGAATTGTTGAAACATCATGAAGAAATGAGATGAGGTTATCTGACTCTGTTTAATCACGTCTAGGTTGGCAAACACAGCCTTTGCCGCCGCCTAACACCTTAAGCAGAAAGGCTAACTTTCCAGGAGTCCATGGCAGCTTTTCTTCAGTGGCCTCTTTAGAAAAGCAGCTGCAAGGGACATGGTCAGTTCCGTAGCTTCGTTGGAAACTGTGACTCTCCTATAGCAAGAGCTCAGGCTTGAACATGCTATCAAGTTGGTTAAAAGTAAGTGAATGATTGAAACCAAGTAAATATTTTTAATAATCAGTAATCAGAAATGATCATATTAGAGACATGGGTTTGACTGAACTGAGGCAGGTCAGAAGTTCCAGTCTGTACCATCTTATTCACTTGTTGTGCAATGGCTTTTGCTCTCAGAAAATACTGGCACACACAGCATACAGTACAGCTAGAGAACACGGAATGATTTGAGGAAGTAAACTAATTCAAATAAACTTTGGGTGGCCAGAGTGAAGTGAGTTCTACCTTTCTGTGTATTTCTACTTGTTTAAATGGCAGCCTCTGAGAAGAAACGTCATAAACACATACAACAGAGAAGGAGTCACTGGGCAGTTTATGAAAAACAAAGGTCAATTCCAGGGTGATTATCACTATGCATTTTTATCCTTTATTCTCTCTTTTACCTGTTGCTTTTTATTGTAGTCCATAAAGAAAATACTTTGTGAGGCTTGGCGGCCTACATCTTCAATCATGTGCTGGCAAGCTCAGCATTTGGGAGGCAGAAACAGGAAGCTTACAGATTTCAGAAGACTAGACAGGAATACATGGGGAGCATGTGGCTACTCTGAGATATGAGTATCCTATCTGAGAGCAGGAGGGAGTTCTGAGGGTTGTGGGGAGAAAGGAAGGAGGAAATAAGAAAACTGTTGAAAAAATGTATCATATTCATCTTAGTTTTTTTTCTTCCACCTGACCTTTTTAGCCACAATGTGTTCACAGTTTGTCACCCCCTCAGACTGCCATACCTAGCCCTTGACATTTCAGGTACTGGTGTTTTAAAGAGTTCATTGCTTTCTCTCCCTTTTAAAGTTAAAATTCTATTCATAGAATATATTTTGATCATGTTTTTTCCTATCCCCCAGCTCCTCCTAGGTATTTCCTGCCTGCCCAACCAAATCGTGTTTGTTTTCTTTCAACACAAACAAAAAATAAGAACAAACAAAAAAATCTGAATAAGATGTTAGTACACTCCTTTTATGTTCAGTCCTTCTGTTCTCAGCTGTTTAGATGACCTAAGGGGTTTGTAGGCAGAAGCTGATCTTGCAGGCTTCACTGAGGTTCCTGCCGGGGCATTGTGTAGAGCTGAACGGTCCCAGCGACATTGGATTGCCATGGTGGTTGCAGGCCCCCGATGGACATAAAAGGAGTGTACTAACATTTTTAACCATTTTTTCCATTTGGGTTCGGGCCCCAAACAGGTCTACTACGACCCAAATCAGCAGGAAGTCACTTTAAGAGAGCGACGTCCCATGCCCAGAGGGTGGGGAGGGTGTTTCTCCGCCCTTCTTTTTGGTTATTTGAAGGATAACTGAAAACTCCGATATTTAGGGGAAGAGATTACAAGCTGATAAATGGTCCTGTTTAATGGGTTTTGGAGGTTAGCCCCAGGGAATTCCTACTTTTCCTTTTCTGTATGCTTCTTCCTCTCCTATGTAGGACTGCATGGGCTTGAGAAAAATGAGATATAGACATAACACAGGAAGGTCCAAGAAGAAGGGGCAGATTATTGAATATGCCCTTATACCTTTGTATATTGATACAAAATTAGTAGTTTATTTGGCTAAAGTGGTATTGACCATTGTTTATTGTGCAAAAATAAGATTGTATTGGATTACATCGGTATTGATCTTTGTATATTGATACAAAATTAAGATTATAGTTGGCCACAATGGTATTGACCCTTGTATATGGACGTAATATTAAGATTGTATTGGGCTACATAGGCATTGACCTTTGTATATTGATACATAATTAAGAGTATATTTAACCACAATTGAATAGATCTTTGTATACTGATACAAAATTAAAGGTAATGCTTCCTAATGGTATCATACCTAGAGATACTTAAAAATAAAATGTGAAGCTCTGGCCTCTTGATACCAACCGTCTAAAACGGTCTAGGATAGTTAAGTAAAACAAACTCCTAGTCATGCAAACATGTCACTTTGTTAGCTACTATGACAGTCTATCACAGATATTCTCTAAACTACCCAGTAATCAAGTTGCTAAGAGACAAGCAACATTTGCTTATCTAAATACAAGAGATGGATAGGGCATCTTCAAAAACCCCAAGAGATCTGCAGAATATGGCATTCAAAGATGTTATCTTAAATTAAGATTTTCTTTTTTTGATATCGAGACATATCAGCGCCTAACAGCACCCCCTATTCTACTCCAAGTAGAAGATAAGCATCGAAGAACCTCCACTGTAAGATGGTTGAATTAGTGGCAAGCCTATCTCTTGACATGAAAAAACCCCTTGCACCAACTGCAGACAGACTGCTGTCCTAAAAGGACAAAACTTGGTAGCAGGGAAGTCGACAGCCTAACTCTGCCAAGACAGGGTAGGTAAGTCCTTCATAATCCCTGCTCTACAACAAATGTCTGTCAGAGAAACTGGACCCAAAGGCTGAAGACTGATGCAGGAATGTATGGAGAGAAAATGGGAACTGTCCAGGCAGTCATTGGTATGTCCTTTCTTAGTTTTGGAAGCTGCAGGCCCTGCACTTCCTATATAAGCAGATATATTTATCCCTCTCAGGTCTCTGAGGTGGTTGAAGAATAGACAGCTAGAGTCTCAACGTTAAATTTTGGGTTGTTTAGGAATCAAGAGGGTGTTATAGATCTAAGAAGATACTCTTAAAAGTGTGTTGCAAGTTAGTATGAATGTTGAGTCACATATAGACCTTTAAACTCATGGAGATGGTTAGATAGTAGAATGTTAAAGTCAGGGGCCAAATGTGTATAAACTGGACATTGGGAAGGTATACTGGGCCATTTAACTCTCACAAATGTGGCATATTTATATCTGTTGTTTTGTATAATACTTACTGTTATAAGAGAAGGAACCATCTGTTGGACTGAAAGGGGAAACTTCTGGGGGGAAGAGGGTGGAAGGACGGGATAGGAAGGGGGAATAGGGAGGGGTTTGTGACTGAGATGTAACTTGAAGAAAAAAATAAAGTATTTAAAAAAAAAGAAAATAAAAAAAATAAAAATAAAAATAAAAAATAAAAAAAAATCTGAATAAGACAAAAAAAATGCTGAAACAAAACAAAACAACTACACAACTACCTGGATATATATATATATATATATATAATATATATTATATATATCTTTTATGAGGGTTGAACAAGGCACTGATCTACTCTATGGGTATAAAAATATGTCATTAAGAGTCATTGTATTGATGTGTTTCTTTAACAGAGTAATAGTAGAAGGGTTTACCCTAGGCCTACCACCACCACCATCACCGCCATCAGTACCCCGACCACCAGCACCAGCCCCATATGCACACAGACCCTCCATTTTTTTTTGGTTGTTGTTATTGTTTTGTTTTGTTTCAGCACTTTTTTGTCTTACTGTTTTTCTATCTAATCTCAGATCTTTGGCCATCTTGGCAGTGTCAGATATAGGTTCCATCTCATGTAGTAGGACTTAAATCCTGGACATATATCTCAATGACTCTATATATTATTACCACAAAGATACTTGCTTGTCCATGTTCATTTCTGCTGTATTTATAACAACCTGAAATTAGAAACAGCCTTGATTTCCATTAACTGATGAGTGGGTAATGAAACTGTCCATTTATAAAACAGACTATTATTTAGCTGTTAAGAAAAACGAAATTTACAGATTATATAGGGCTAGAAACAACAGTCATCCTGAGTCAGGTAACCCACATCCCAAAATGCAGGTTTTCTTTTATATGTGGATATTAGCTTTTAAGCTTTCCATATGTGTGCTAAAATCCAAATAACAGCAAAAGTTAAGTACCTAGTAAGGGGACAAGGAGCAGAAAGGATCTTCTAAGGAATGGTAAGCCCTGCAGCAGTTATGAAGGTGATCCAAGTGGAATATACAAATAATGAAGGAGACAGAGGAGTCCCAACTGGCCATCTTTGTCATCAAATAAAGCTTCTAGTACCTGGACTGTGTTATATCCAAATGAATTGTTGGCTAAGACAATAGTTCTCCATAAACTGAAAGCAAGGCTCTGTTGCTAAGGACAACACACCCATGCAACTCATTCAACAAGGAGAGGGTGAGCTGATGCCTACACAGAACCTTCACCTCTGTGCTCTAGTGTCTGTAGAATGCATACCAAAAGAGAAACATAAACACCAGTCCAGTCACAAAACCTTTGATCTACAATGTCCAGACTGCAAAATATGCTAGGGAAATGGTGGCACGAAGCTTGTGGAGTAACCAACCAAAGTGTGACTTGACTTAAGGCCCATTCCACAAAATGGAACCCATATCCAATATTATTTGGATTACCAGGAATTAGATAGCCAAGCGACCAGAATGGCTAAGATCAAAAGCTCATATGACAGCACATGCTGGCGAGAGTGTGGAGAAAGAGGAACCCTCCTCCATTGCTGGTGGGAGTGCAGGCTTGTGTAACCACTATGGAGGTCAGTCTGGTGATATCTTAGAAAATTTGGAATAGCTCTGCCTTGGGACCCAGCCATACCACTTCTGAATATACATCCGAATGATTCCTCACTGAATCACAAGGAAGTTTCCTCATCTATGTTCATAGCAGCCTTATTTGTAATAGCTAGAAACTGGAAACAACCCATATGTCCCTCAACTAAAGAATGGATTAAAAAACTATGGTACACAATGGAATACTACTCAATTATCAGAAACAATGAAATCATGCAATTTGCAGCCAAATGGATGGAACTAGAGAAGCTCATCCTGAGTGAGCTAACTCAGACCCAGAAGGATGCATATGGCATCTATTCACTTATAGTTGGATTTTAGCCATATAGTACAGGATAGCTATACTACAACCAATGCACCAAAGGGAACATGAACATAGGCTTTTTTTTTTCCTGTCAGTGACACATTTTGCCCTAGTTGTGCTGGCTTATATGCTCCCAGTGTATGAGGAGGCTCTTGGCCCTCATATGACTGCTGAACTGGGGTGGGGGACTGTTATGTAGGGACACTCCACTCCAGAGGAGTGGGATGGAAGGGATAGGAGGTAGAGGGTGGGAGGGTGAGACTGGGAAGGGTGGAAAGAGAACACTGCGATGGAGATGTAACCTGAAGTAAGAAATAAATATTAAAAAAATACTACTGGTCTAGGAAAAAAAATCTATCAATAAAATGACTCGTAATGATGTTATACTATACTCGTAGATCAGTGCCTTATTTACTCATTATCAGAAAAGCTTCCTCTGCAGCAGATGGAGACAAATACAGAGACCCACTGCCAGAAACTACTAGGATAGAGAGAGACAGACACCTTCAAACATACAACTCTTAATGGGATTTCTTCATCAAGTCCTTCATCTCAGAGCTCAGTGAACCTTGTGGAAGAGGAGGTAAACAGAGTGTAAAAGCCAGAGGGGATGGAGGACAACAGAAGAACAGCGGTCTCTGAATCAACTGAGCAAAGCTCATACGGACTCACAGAGACTGAAGCAGCAAGCATGGAGCTTGCACACATCTGCACCAAGTCCTTTGCAGACATGTTATATTATAGCTTTCAGTTTAGTGTTTTTATGGAATTCTGAATGTGTGAACGAGTGGGTCTCTGATTCTTATGACTTCTCTTGGGGCTCTTTTCCTTTTGTTGGTTTGCTTTGTCTGACTTCAATGTGATGGCTTCTGTTTTATCTTATTATATTTTGTTGTGTTATGCTCAGTTGTTATTCCTTAGAAGCCCGTTTTTTTTTTTTTTTCTAATGAGGGACAGAAAGGGCATGGATTTGGATGGGAGGGGTGGTAGGGAGGAACTAAGAAGAGTAGAGGGAGGAGAACTGTAATCAGGATATATTTTTTGAGAAAAGAATCTACTTTTAATAAAAGGGGAAAATACAAAAAAAAAAGAAAAGAAAAATCATATGGAAACCAACTAGTGTTGAAGCTTCCTAAAGTATATACACATATGAAGAGAATATAAGTGACTCTCCATATGGGGAGACAATGCCCAAACTGGAAATTTTATGTCACTTAGTAAAACCTCCCATACCAGGAATGGGTTACATCTTGTTGAGTTATTGGCAAAAAGAGGTCCCGTGGGTCCATCCAAACGTCACAGGCAATATATTGCCAAGGCTGTTGGTTTTTCTCCAAAACATGATGGTGAGGTCCTGTAGGTGTAGACAACATTTGCTTGTGTTCTTACACACAGAGAAGTCAAGCTGGTGGTTCACCCATACTAATCCCCATGGTTCTGGAAAGTACTTTGAACACTACCAGAGGAGAAAAGTAATCATCAGTATCACCTAGATACGAGTACAGTGACCTACAGTAGTGACACAAATTTTATGAGAATAATCAATACCCCCCCCCCCACTCCCAGGTCCTTTTTTGGAAAAATTCCTTATTTTCACATACTATGTCCCTGGTGTATTCTGAAGAGCCTGTAAACCTAAGTTAGGCTGTCAGACTTAAAGAGACCTTAGGGAGCAGATGGAGCCCAAGCAGATGGACTAACCTCAAACTCGAGAGTTTTGGTAGGAAGAGATAGTCAAAATTACAAGGCAGTCAGAAAGGCAATGTGAAAAAGTTACCTTAGACACATGGTGTTTAAAAGAAAATTTCAAGTGTTAGCAGGGAGTTGGGGGATAAATCAGCTTTGCAGTTCTAGACTATCCAACATCCTGGATGAGCAGTACTGTGATCCAGGCTAGGGGATGTCAGAGATGGCTACAGATGACAATTAAGCTAGCTTAAGGCCAAAATAAGGCTTTCTTCTGAGCTTAATGAAGGCTAGAATCAAATGATGTAAGTCAAAACCTAGTTGAGTGTTGAAAATAAAATCACAATCTAATTAGGGATAGGGGCAAACAGAATCTAAATTTTCAATTCGCAGTCCAAGACCTTTGATACCATGTTCAAATGAACCAAAACTGCAGATCATCAAGCTTCATGTTGATTCCTGACAAGTCCAGCTGTTACTAGTGTTTCAGTAGAATTAATAATTACAGTCAGATTATTGGAGAGATACTGTGAAACAATTTACTCACATGTGCAGTAAAATATGCATGTATTTGTCCTTGGAAATACTCAGCATTAGCTGATTTTCCAATTGCTATCTACATCTCTCTATGTGCTTTTGACTATATAGATTAGGAAACTCAGATCAGGAAAATTCGATTCTAAGCAAACTATTTAATAACACATATTTCAATGTATAAATCATACAGATAAAGTTTTCTTTCTTTTCATTCTTGAAACTTGTCATTAAAAATGCTAAAGATTTTTTTGGTCATCTTTTAAATGTTGTAATTAATTGTCCTAATTATGAAGTTCTTTGAGTCAATAATTTACATAAAATAAATTTGTGTTTTATTAGAAAATTTGGCCATTAATTCTTAGGTATTGATCTTCTCTCTGGCAATAATTGCATCTGTAATAGTTCTATTATTGCTTTATTACCTTTTTTTTTTTTTTGGTTTTTCGAGACAGGGTTTCTCTGTGTAACAGCCCTGGCTGTCCTGGACTCGCTTTGTAGATGAAATCTTTTTATTCTTGGAATTATTCTACCCCAATCTTGCAGAACTTTTACAAAATGAACCAATTCCAAATTAATGAAAGCATAATGATGAGGAGTGTTTTAAGGTTCCACAAAACTTAACAGATAATCCATTGGATCAAGTACGGTATTGCAGTGTACCTGCATTAGGTAGCTTTAGGCTCTGTTTTTAGGCTGAAATGATTGAAAAAAAAAAAAAACAAAAAATAACAGACTAGAGGTTGAATATTTGGACATTCATTGACTCATGACATCAATGCTACAATTCTCTTTAGTGTACAAGCCTCCACTAAAGAATTAAGGTGGGATGGAGTGGGATGGAAGGGTTAGGGGGTAGAGGGTGCGGGGGTGGGACTGGGAGGGGTGAAAAGAGGACACTATGATGGAGATGTAACCTGAAGCAATAAATAAATAAATTTAAAAAAAAAAAGAATTAAGGTGGGGATTCTTACAAGGTGTCTGAAGTGCCTTCAGGAAGTGGCAGGTGTTGGGAGTTACTATATAACAAAATGATGCCAATTTTATGCATCCACTACTGGGAAGAGAATGGGCCAGGAAAGATTTTGATGAAAAACCTACCACTGACAGTGGAGTCAGGTAATCCACAGGAAAATAAGCATGTATTTTTGTTTTTAACAACCCAGGAAAGAGAGACAGGTGAAAGGTGAAGGGCATGTCCAGTGATTGAGAAACTATTTGAAGATGTAGAAAGAGAAGGGTAAATGTGAAATGGTGCCTGTATTCAAGGAAACCTTTATGCTGTTGTGACTGAAAGAAAATTTCTACATCTGGCAAGATCTGCCCCAACATTAATCAAATACAAGCAAATCCCAAGGCTCTAACCTAGAAAGAATCAGGCCCTGCATTCTAATAACATTCTTTACGTGGATTGCAAGCATGTTAACAGTTGAGATTAAAATTTGGGAAACCTGCTTTTGACATTAACAGAATTAAAAACACACCTTCAAGTGTTATCAAAATTACTTATGGGAATTTTCTCTCAAGTTTAAACTTTACATTTTTGAAATGGAAGCATGTTTGAAAGTTGATCAAAAATTGGTTTCGATCCAAGATGGCGCCGACCATAGAGCAGTGCATCTGAGTAGTAGGTGAATGAGATTAGTCATTGTGGAGTGAATGTGAGGTCCCCTAGCCTGCAGTGAAACACAGACGGTGTCTGAATGCCCACAGCGAACATTGAGACCAGTCACCAGGTAAAAGAGCCCACGCAGTTCCCGGGAACACAACCCTGAGATCAGCCAGCTCCGTCACCGGTCTGGAGAGGAGCTCTAGCTAGAGATCTAGCCCAGGAGCGGATCCAGCCCACAGCTCCAGCCACAGACCAGCGGCCCCGCCTGTCTGCCTGATATCCAGCCTGCACTCGAGCCGCACCACAAGAGCAAAGGTAAGTGAGATTATTTTTTTCCAGAGTTTCCAACATGGTGGCACAGTGTGCACTGTAGCAGAGAGGCAGAGACCTAACCCAGTCACAGCAAAGCAATTAGGAGCCAAGACTGCCTGCAAACAGAGCCCAGGACAGTGTGTTCTCCACAAATACTGGGGCGGGTGGGTCACTCACCCTAGCACCCAAGCATCTGAGGCAGTCAGCAACATGCGCACTGAGGCCGGCATCTGTTGTGGGTGGAGCTCCCTGCCTGCAC
>CAJQZJ010001261.1:0-12646 GCA_907164525.1 Lophiomys imhausi
TCCTGCTGCTCCTGGCTGGAATGCCTTCTTCTTCCTGCTGCTAGCTGGAATGCTTTAATCCTCTGTCTAAAATTCAGGCTTCCACTTCTAATCTCAGGAAGTTCCACCTTTTTCTGTCTTGGACCAATCTCAGGCCTTAGCATTTTATTTTACCAATCAGAGTAAATGTAAGTAACAGACAGCAAGCAGGACTAATTAATTAACATTTAGAATGCATAACAGTACACCATCAATTCCCTCCTTTTGTCTAAAAAACAAAGGTTAAATTTTTTTAACTCATATAGTAAAAACAATAAGAACAAATATAAAACAATCAAGAAAACCATATATAAAAGTTATGCACATAATGTTTAGCCTATTTGTATAAGGCAATCTTGATGAAGAAAAAAACCATCTATCTATCTTGGTGTGTCTAAAGTTCTCAACCTAAATAATTTCTATCATATCCTATATTTATAAACCTAACGATTTTATTTAGACTTGAAAATATCCTTTTAAATCCTAAACAACTCAATTTCAATTGTAATGTTGTAACAATTATGCCTTCAACCCCATCAAAGACATAAGAGTGGATAAAGTTATTATTTGAGTGAGTAGGAAGCATAGAAGAGCAGCTTCCAAAAAGAAATATGACAGTTTGTTGCCTAGACAGTCTCAAATATTTCTTGATATTGTGAGAGCATCATCTTTGGCTTTCTGGCCAAGCATTTCTAACAGACTATATTGTGCAGCAGAAAATGAGGATTTTCCTATACTGTCTCCGCAGAATCAGGACATCAATTTACCTGCATTTAGCTCTGGTCCACCTTGGACTGTATATAGTCTGTTGAGAGAGCAGGGGCATTTTTTCCCAATAGGAATTATCTCCTGTTGGGAGATTTCTTTTTGAGGAATTATCTCCTGATGGGAGATTTCTTTTTGATGCTCATTGGCTTCTTCCAAGTCAAATGGGAGCTGTCAGGAGCTGACTATCTTAAATCAAACAATTCTTAGAATAATAAAAACATCTTTAAATGTCACTTTCTGTATGTCTGTGAGGGTTTTGAAGACATCTACCAATTGATTATAAATCCATTTATCATCTATCTATTTATGAACAAACAAGCTCTATATTTTTAACCATTTACTATCTTTTTAACCTATTAAGTCTATTTTATGATAAATTAAGACTAGTGTTTTACATGACCAAAAGCTCAACTGGGCAGTCAACTTGTATTATCCAGACTCCTAAATAGATTGCAATAAGCAACCCATAAAAGGGCTGGAAGTAAACCTGTACTTCTAAATGAGTTGTATAGGCACAATACCTTATATAAGAGTTGAAATATATATATATATATTGTGTCACAATATAAAATTCTATACTAATGAATCAAAATTAATCTTATTTTTGTATCAGTATACAAAATTCTATACCAATGTATAAAAAGATAAACTTTTTAAAGAATAACAATAGTTTTGAGTTTCAGTGCAGATTCAATAATCTATCCTTATATCTTATCATTTCTATATATTATATATATATATATTCCCACTCTTTTTCTTTTTAAGTCTTTTCCCCTTATATAAGAGAGAAAGAAGGATAGAGAAAATAAAAACAGATCTCCCAGTCTAACTTTCTATACCTTGTTTAACAAGATCATATAACAATTTGTAATGATTCCCCCTAAACCTCCATCATCCATTCCAATTTTTGGCAATGGGACGTTGCTCTCTTAAAAGTGTTTTCTGTTGAATTGGGATGCAGAAAACCGGTTTAGGGGCCCAAATAAAATGAAAAAAAAAAAAAAAGGTTAAGCAAGTAAATTGTAATATTTGTTGTCCAGTCTCTATGTGCTCAGCAATTTGAATGTCCTGAGCAGTTTGGAGTTCGAAGCTAGACTTTGGTAGGAAAGTTCAGAGCGTTATTGTTCCTGTCTGGAACAGTCGTTGAGGATGGGGCATTTTAGCAAGCTGTTTTGTAAAAAATAATAATAATAATATGGCTAATTAAATTATTTAACCAGTATTATATTATATTTAATTGGTTCAGCGGCTAATCCTTAACCATCCATTATAAATGAATACACAGAGACCACGTGGATTTTAACAGCCCTTGGCCTGAATTGTGCAATCCTAGCCCATCTAAGCTAGCTCTTAAGTCTATTACCCAAATATGACCCCATATATACATACGTCTCCTTGGACTACCATTCTCCACAATATACTGATGTTCCTGGCCATATGGAATGAGGTTCCTTTTTCTAACCCATGGTATGTGCTTTCTTCCTGCTCCTGGCTGAAATCCCTTCTTCCTCCTGCTAGTTGGAATGCCTTAATCCGCTGTCTAAAGAGCAGGCTTTCTGTTCCAATCTCAGGAAGTCCCACTTTTCTCTGTCTTTGCCCAATCTCAGGCCTCGGCATTTTATTTAACCAATCAGAGTCAATGTAAGTAACAGACAGCAAGCATGACCAATTAATAAACATTTAGGATGCTTAACACTACCCCAACAATTTCCTCCTTTTGTCTAAAAAAAAAAGGCTAAATTTTTTTAACTCATATAGTAAAAACAATAAGAAAAAATATGAAACAATCAAGAAAACCATATATAAAAATTACACACATAATGTTTAGCATATTTTAATCAGGCAATCTTGAAGAAAAAAATCATCTATCTATCTTGGTGTGTCTAAAGTACTGAGCCAAATAATTTCTATCATATCCTATATTTATAAACCTAAAGATTTTTTTTAGACTTGAAAATATCCTTTTAAATCCTAAACAACTCAATTTCAATTGAAATCTTATAACTATTATGCCTTCAACCCCATCAAAGACATAAGAATGGACAATGTTATTATTTGAGTGAATACGAAGCATAGGAGAGGAGCTTCCAAAAAGAAATATGACAGTTTGTTGCCTAGACAGTCCCAAATATCTCTCAATATTGTTGGAGCATCATCTTCAGCCTTCTGGCCAAGCATTTTTCGCAGACTAAATTGTGCAGCAGGAAATAAGGATTTTCCCATTCTGTCTCTGCAGAATTAGGACATCAACTTACCTTCATTTAAGCTCTGGTCCATCTTTGGACTGTATAGTCTGTTGAGAGAGCAGGGGCATTTTTGCCCAATAGGAATTATCTCCTGATGGGAGACTTCTTTTTGAGGAATTATCTGCTGTTGGGAGATATCTTTTTGAGGAATTATCTACTGATGGGAGATTTCCTTTTGATGCTCATTATCTTCTTCCAAGTCAAACCTTCCAAGCTGTCAGGAACTGACTGTCTTAAGTCAAACAATTCTTAAAATAATAATAGCATGAAGACAAGAAAATGAAGACATCTACTGTTTTATTTATAAATCTATCTATCATCTATCTATCTTTGAACAAGAAAACTGTAAATTTTTAACCATTTACTATCTGTTTAACATATTTAGTCTGTTTTGTGATAAATTAAGACTAGTATTTGGCTTGACCAGAAGCTCAACTGGCCAGTCAAATTGTATTATCCAGACTCCTAAATAGATTGCAGTAACAACCCATAAAAGGATCGGAAGTAAACCTGTACTTTTAAATGATTTGTATAGGCACAATACCTCATATATGAGTTGAAATATACTTATTATGTGTCAAAATATAAAATTCTATACTAACGAATCAAACTTAATCTTATTTTTGTATCAACATACAAAATTCTATACTAATGTATCAAAAGATAACCTTATTTAAAGAATAACAATAGTTTTGAGTTTTATAACATATTCAATAATCTATCCTTCTATCTTTTCATTTCTATACTATATACATATATTCCCCTCTTTTTCTTTTGAAGTCTTTCCCCCTATATAAGAGAGAAAGAAGGAGAGAGAAAGGAAAAAGAAATAGCAAAGTCCTTGAATCTAATATCCTATATCTTGTTTAACAAGACCATTTAACAATTTTAACAATTCCCCCTAAACAACATCTATCATCCACCCCACTTTTGGGAATGGGACGTCGCTCTCTTAAAACTGCTTCCTGCTGAATTGGGACACAGAAAACCTGTTTGGGGGCCCAAATAAAATGAAAACATGGTTAATCAAGTTAATTGTAACATTTGTTGTCCAGTCTCTATATGCTCAATAATTTGAATGTCCTGAGCAGATTATAGTTCAAAGCTGGACTTTGGTTATGAAAGTTCAAGTCTTTATTGAAGTCCTGTCTGGAAAAGTCTTTGAGGCTGGGCCATCGCAGCAAGCTGTTTGAAGTTGTTCTGGATGCATATTTTTGAGGAAACAGCTAATGAGGCAGTCTATGAGGCTGGATCATTTGGGTTACTTGTCTTATCTTCTTTGGACTCTGGTTTGATTCTGAAAATATATAATTTCTTACAAGTAACATATAGTTCGGCAATTACCAAAATGCCTTAGATGTACAGGATGTACAAATCAATTAAGGAATACTTTTTGTTCTTTGAACAGCCGAAAGACATTTCTAAGTCTCCATTCATGCCATATAAAAACATGGCATGTAATAGTATTACATATATATGCTATATATAATCTATTTTAAATTGAAAATATAGGCCCCACGTTGAGCGCCATATGTAAAAAATAATATGTCTAATTAAATTATTTCACCAGTATTTATATTGTATTTAATTGGTTCAGCGGCTAATCCTTAACCATCCATCATAAATGAATACACAGAGACCACGTGGATTTTAACAACCCTAGGCCTGAATTGTGCTATCCTAGCCAATCTAAGCTAGCTCTTAAGTCTATTACCCAAATATGACCCCATATATACATACGTCCCCTTGAACTGCCATTCTCCAGGATATACCGATGTTCCTGGCCATGTGGAATGAGGTTCCTTTTTCTAACCCATGGTATGTGCCTCCTTCCTGCTGCTCCTGGCTGGAATCCCTTCTTCCTCCTGCTAGCTGAAATGCCTTAATCCGCTGTCTAAAGAGCAGGCTTCTTGTTCTCATCCCAGGAAATCCCACCTTTCTCTGTCTTTGCCCAGTCTCAGGCCTCGGCATTTTATTTAGCCAATCAGAGTCAAGTAAGTAACAGACAGTAAGCAGGACAAATTAATTAGAATTTAGGATGCTTAACACTACCCCAATACTGTTTGAAGTTGTTCTGGGTGCAGATTTTTGAGGAAACAGCTATTGAGGCAGTCTATGAGGCTGGATCATTTATTTGGGATACTTGTCTTGTCTTCCTTGGACTCAGGTCCCATTGTTCTGAAAATATATAATTTCTCACAAGTAACACATATTTCTGCAATTACCAAAATGCCTTGGATGTGCAGGATGCACAAATCAATTAAGGAATATTTTCTGTTCTTTGTTTGAACAGAAGAAAGATATGTGTAAATTTCCATGCCATATAAAAAGATGACATGTAGTAGTATTACATATATATGCTATATAGAATCTATTTTAAATTGAAAATACAGCATAAACTGTATGGAGTTTAAGTCTACAGTTGGCATAAATTATTTAATTGACTAAAACAGTTTTATTCTGTGTTTTTCTGGATTTTTGTAGATTAGGCTGGCCTCAAACTCAAAAGGAACCAATTTGTCCCTATCTTTGTCTCTCATGTTTTGGGGACAAAGGTATGCATTTATATATTTTTTTCTTTCCTTTTCTCCTTTCTTTGGGGATTTAATTTCTATGTGGATATATCTATATTTATTGAGACAGGGTTTCTTTTTGTAGTATGGACTGTCTTGATTTGCTCTGTAGAGCTCTATAGATTTAGATTTGCCTCAAACACACAAGGAGCCTGTTTTGTCCTGTCTCCCAAGTTTTGAGATCAAGGTATGAATTTTAATAATTTAGTTACCTTTATTACACAATAACATTACTTAAACCAATTTTATTAATTTGAGACCCATGGAAACCCCATTATTAAGGAGATTGGTGTAGAAGAGCATGATGTGCTATTTTATGTTAGCTTTTCTTAATTGTTGGCTGTGTGAGTCATGCAGTTTGCATGTTCTTCCCAAGCCTAACTCTGGGTCCTTATATTGATTAACAGAATATCTCTCTCTCTCTCTCTCTCTCTCTCTCTCTCTCTCCTTTTTTTCCCGAGACAGGATTTCTATGTCTATCCTTGTCCTGGACTCACTTTGTACACCAGGCTAGCCTTGAACTTACAGAGAATAGCCTGCCTCTGCCTCCAAAGTTCTGGGACTAAATGCATGCACCACCACACACAGCAATTAACAGATCTCTTTTAGGGGCAAAATGCCTCTTGAAACCAGTTCTCCAGTGGGAGCCCCACACCTAAGGAGACTGACTTGTGACTTCTTTCTCTTTATGCAGATTTAAGATTATGTGTATTTATCCATTAGATGAGTAAGGAAATTATTAAACTTATCATCAACGAAAAAATGTGTCATTTTGAATTCTAGGTTGTCTTCAGTAAGCAGTCTTATCTTATCAGCAGGATTCTGCCCTGCCTTCATTTTTTAAACCAGGCTGGTCTAGAATTCAGAGATCTGCCTGTTTCTTCCTCTAGTGTGATAGGATTAAGAGATTAAAGGAGTGTGCTAGTACCACCCTGCTCAAATATCTCACTTAAATCCCAGATATTAGTAACTCTGTAATCCAGAGAGCAACTTTGAACTGTAGTTCAAAGTAGTGACAATTTGAAATCTGCCCAAAATCTTCAAAAATATCTTATGTTTTATCATTGCCAAACCAGAAAAATACCTCCCAATATAGGAAAATCAAAGACATCTAAACAAAAGTCAAGCAAAGAAACAACATTCCAAAAGCCTTGGCATGTCTAACCATGGCATTTTATGCTGCAATTAAATTTTTGTTCATTATTCCTTAGAATCTAGTTTTGGCTGAATTTCACTGGCAGGCCTATGCCAGAAACTCCTGACAAGCACCTAGTACCCAGGGAGAGGTGAGCTTCAGCTGTCATCAGTTTTGCCTTATTTATCAGGAAAGGCCTCCTTCCTTCCCCCATTGCATTGTTGGCAATTTAGCATTTCATCTGTAAATTCTTTCCTTTAAGACTATCCTAGTCCAAACTTTCTCAAAAAAGATACACAGAACCATAATTGTCAGTGTAAAATTCATTTGTATGCTAAAAGGAACAAACTCAATTGGAATACAAAGGTATTGAGGCATTAAGAATTCCTCCATTTTTAATCTAGGTGATTAATTCCACTCTCAAATTCTGTTTAGAAGGCTGCCTATTTTTTAGTATGTAAGGAGAGCTAAGCCTTAGCTTTTCGCCTTTGCTGTGAGGCAACAGCTTTTGTTAAGGTAGCCACAACTTTGAAATGTGTTTAAGTTCAGTTCTCCGCTCTTTGGCTAGGAAACCGACTTCACTTGGGCCGTCTCATGCTGTGAGCATGGATTCGAATTGCCATAGTTGACTGCCATATGCAGAAAAAATTAATTAAATTACATTGGGTGCCATTTGTGGAGAAATAATCAATTAAATTCTTTACCAATATTTATATTATATTTATATTATATTTAATTGGCTGGTGGCTGTAAATCCTTAACCATCCACTATAAATGAGTACACACAGGCACCACATGGATTTTATCAAGCCTGGGTCTGAACTGTGCATTCTTAGCCCATCTAAACTAGCTCATAATTCTATTACACAAATATGACCCCATGTATACACACACTCCCTTGGACTGCCATTCTCCATGATATGTCGATGTTCCTGGGCATGTGGAATGAGGTTCTTTTTTCTAACCCATGGTGTGTGCCTCCTTTTTCCTAATCCGGGCTGGAATGTACTAATCTTCTGTCTAAAGCGCAGGCTTCCTGTTCTAATCTCAGGAAGTCCCACTTTTCTCTGTATTTGCCCAATCTCAGGCCTCAGCATTTATTTAACTAATCAGAGTCAATTAAGTAACAGACAACAAACAGGACCAATTAACATTTAGAATGATTAACACTACCCCATCATATCACATCATGAACAATAGTGGCACAATTTTAGAAGAAATGAATCTAGGTTTTTTTTTTTGAAAATATTAATGGCTATCTAAATAAAGAAATTTTATAATAAGAGCAATATAGTAGATGATGTTACCAAATCAAAATGAATCAGAAAAGGTTTATCAATTAATGAAGATGACAATACAATAGCAGCGTTTCAAGATGCAAGTGGTTCAGAGCTGAAAAACTGAAAGCACAATGGGATGTTGACAGACAAAAGGAAAATATCCCATAGAACAATTCTTGTTTGATATTCTGATTTTGTACAAAATACTGAGATACTCCCCTATACAGGACTTTAAAGAAGTGGTAAAGAATCATACATTACAAGTATGTCTAAATGAATATTTTAGGTATCTTCTATAATTTTAAAGAAGTGGTAAAGAAACATACATTTTAAGTATGTCTTCTAAATGAATATTTTAGGTTTCTTCTATGATTTTATGGTACACAGATTACTCTAGGGTGATTATGACAAACAGCAGAGAAGGTGGTTTTCATAGAGGATGCATAATTTCAGCTTTGCAAATTCATAATTAAGTAGTAGAGAACAATGGAATGCAATTTGGAAATGAAAGGCAATTTAGGAACAGAATAACTAATTGAGATACGTGGAAAAATTTCATGGAATTTTGGGTTTTGTAGTAGTGATATGTTGGTAGATAAGGACTGAATTCAGGCATACATTGAGGCATCATGCAATTGTTACACTAGAAATTCAATGTCAGCTTGGCAAAAATAAAATAAACAGGTATCAGGAACATTGCTAGCCATAGCTCTCGTGTAAATGAAGCAGAAGATAAAAAGACACTAAGAAACCTAAGACTAGAATAACTGAATGTTGGAAAATTCAAGCAGAAGAGAGTGAGATAAGGAAAGTTTAGTGTAAACACATGAACATGCTTTTCTTTTATTTTATTGACTTTGTTGTATGGTATTACCAAAATATTCTTAGGTTAACAAGTGATAATCCAACATATTCAAAAGACTCTACCATGGCTCAAATAAACAATGTTTTCAGTAGTAGAGTTATATCAAAAAGTTCTGTAGGGAAATCAAGAGCAGTGTAATAATCTGCCATATTTCAGAGTTTATATGGTCTCCCTAGTCAGCAACTCGAATAGAAGTGCCCCATACTTGACATTAAACCTTTCACTTGTTACACTGTTGGTCTAATAGGGGTATTGTTGCCCAATGTAGGATAATTCCATTAAGCTTTTTAAAAATATATGCATATGCTTATATTTTATCATACCTTATAGTTAGAGTTTTCATATTATTTTTGAAGGCCTTTTGTGTTAGTTATACCTCCCTGTTGCTCCTCTTCCATCCTGTCGTATACTCACTCACCCCATTTAACATTTCTTGATTCTTTATTCCCTTAGTCCCATTATATAACAGCATTTCAACTTCTCTTCCTTGAAAGAATCCATTCTCAGCTCTTCATGGCCCATTACTAATTTCTGGGCATCTGTGGGTATTTGAAATTTTTGTGTCCTCCAAGGTTACAATGTTTCATCTTGCAAAGAAGCTCACTGAAACACAAGATATTTTTGAAAAAAAAACCAAATGGATATTCAATAGGAGGTAGACTTTCCATCTTACAGTAAGCTAATTATGACAGGAAGTAAGTAATTCAAAATAGATTCACAATTTCCATGAAACTGATCAGATTCAGTGGAAACCTCCCTCCACAAAACAATATATACTGTAAAAAACTGTTGTGGATCACTGTCTAACCATCCACCACCTAGGAGAGATAAATCAGTCAAGTACCCTGAAAGAAGCAGAGAGCAGACAAGCTACTTGTAAGAAGTACAGACCAGCTGAGCTTCCTGAAGAGATAAACTGAGTTCTGAAAATGACACATTCATACCTGTTAAACTACCTGAAGGTTGAACAGTGTGCTTCAAGTTTCTATCCCAGGATTGTTTATGTTGGTATAGCTCTATTTGATTCATTTCTGTTCCTGTATGTATTCCCTCATACAGCTTCCTGTAAGTAGCCCCGTGAAACTTATTGGTTCACAAAGTTAGATTTTGGTGCCATCCATACTCTCGTCGGTCATTGGTGAGTAGATATCTATTCATCTCCTCAAGAATAGTGTCATACAACACAAACTAGTTACACAAATCTGAATATTCAAACCTGTTATTCTCAAATGAGAGAAAACATGAAATATTTGTTTCTGGGGCATGATTAACTCACTAAAAATGGTTGTTTCCAACTCATTTACCTGCCAATTTTATATTTCTAAACTGTTAAATAACATTACATTGTCTACCAATTCCAGTTGTATTCCCAGTATTCTCTCCCTCCATCCATCTTACAAAATCCTGATTTTGGGGATTATGTGGAAATCTAGTACAGTGGAAACTTCCTGGAATCTAGGAAGGGATTCTATCGATGAGTCCTAGTAATGGAGAATACAGAGCCTGATTCAGCCATCTTTTCTAACCAGGCTAGGTTTCCTCTGTTGGCACTGGGACACTATGCCAGTCACAAAAGTTTCAAGCTACAACCTGTCCTGGCTGAAAGATGTTCTGGGCTAATGGAGACTCAGAACTTTTGGGAGTGGCCAACCAACAACTGGTCTAACTTGAGGCTTGTACCATGTGAGAGAGCCCATGCCTGACACTGCCTACACTGCTAGAAACCTGAAAATGGATAGCCCAGAGACCGAAATAGAGCCAAACATGACTTGAAAAACAAAAAGAAAACAGAAGTCAATGAAATTATTCCTGAATATATTCTGCTGTATTCCTAGATCAATGCCTAACCCAGCTGTCACAAGAGAGACTTCCTCTGGCAGATGACGGGATTATACACAGAAATGTACAGCCAAAAATTAGACAGAGTGCAGTCAACGCTGCGGAAGAGAAGGAGGAAGGATTGTAGGAACCAAGAGAATTGAAGACACCAGGGGAATATGGTCTATGGAATCAACTAAGCAGGGCTCATGGAAGCTCGCAGTGACTGAAGTGACAATCAAGGAGCCTGTATAGGTCTGTGTTAGGTGCTCTGCATATAAGTTATGGTTGTAGTTGACGTTTTTGTTGGACTCTTAACAGTGGGGGTGATTCTTTTGCCTGCACTTGGGACCATTTTCATCCTACTATGTTATCTCTTCTAACATGAGGCTTTGTGCTTAGTCTTACTACATTTTGATATGTTGTTTTCAGCTGATATCACTGGGAGGCCCGTTCTTTTGTTAAGGGAACTGGAGGAGCAGTGGATCTTGGAAGAGGGGAGGTATTTGGTGGAGTGAGAAGAATGGTGCAAGGGTAAACATTGCTCAAGAGTTATTGTATGACAGAATATTTTTTTTAAAAAAGGAAAAATAAAAAAGTTCATTCTCTAAAAATGGCATATTTTCAATATCTACTTACATATAGATTTATATCTAGACTATCTCCATGTCTTGGGTGGTGAATAAAGCAGCATTATTAACATGAATGAGTTGATATCACTATTGAAAAACACAGAGACCTTTTGCTATGTGCTATAACATTGGTATAGTGGCACCATGTTTGAGATCTATTGTTAGCCTTTTTAAGAACCCCACACCAATTTCTATAGTGGAGGCACTGGATTGCACTCCCAGCAGCTATTAATAAGTATTCACTTTCCCTATATCCATATAACTGTTTGTTATCAGTTTTTAAACTTTCATTTAATTATTGTCTTTTTTTATATTATTTGCTTTAATTTATGTGATTGAATGATTTCTATGAGCATATACATATTTTCACCTTGTGTGTGCAGTGCTTCCAAGGTCAAATGAAGGCATTGGTCTCTTGAAACTGAAATTACAGATGGTTGTATGTTATCATGTAGGTCCTAGGTATCAAGTACAGGTTCTCTGCTAAAATAGCAAGTTTTCCTATCAGCTTAGCTATATCTCCAGTCCTGGTCATTTGCTTTCCAGTCCTACCTTTTTGAATAGAAAAAGGAGAAATCTCAAAGTAGTTCTATTTTGCATCTCCCTGGTGTCTAAGAATATTGAACATTTTAAAGTTGATTATCAACATTTGCATTTCTTTTCTTCATAACTCTCTACTACATTCCATGACTCCTTTTATTATTATGCTGTTTGATTGCTTGATGATTAGTATATTTGAGTACTGTGCAGCATATTCTGGATATTAACCCTCTGTCAGATATTTTAGTAAACATTTTTCCCATCTTATAAGCTGCGTTTTCACCTGGAAGGTGGTGGTCTTTTTTGTACAGAAATGTTAAAATTGTTTCTGTGGTCGCATTTTTTAAATTTTTGATCTTAGTATCTGTGCTTCCAGCGTCCAATTCAAAAGATACTTCCTGGGCTGGAGAGGTGGCTCAGAGGTTAAGAGCACTGGCTGTTCTTCCAGAGGTCCTGAGTTCAATTCCCAGCAACCACATGGTGGCTCACAGCCATCTACATTGAGATCTGTTGCCCGGGCATATATGTAGAGCAAATACTGTATATATACATAATAAATAAATAAATGTTAAAAAATGTTAAAAAAAAATAAAACATGAAATTTAAAAAAAAAAAGATACTTCCTGAGTCCATAGGTTCTTGAATGTACTTAACTTTGTATTCTTTCATGTTGAACATATTCTGTCACGTGTTAGGGCCCCCAGTCTATTTAGAATTGAGTTTTGTGAATCTTAACAGGTAAGATTATTCTTCATGTTGCTATAATGTTTG
>CAJQZJ010001265.1:0-11416 GCA_907164525.1 Lophiomys imhausi
CACACACACACACACACACACACACACACACACACACACACACACACTACCCAAGTGCACATTTTAAAATGTGGGTTCTGGGTCTTCATGCTTGCAAGGCAAACACTTTACAAATTGAGCCACCTCCCCACAGCTATATCAATTTTTAATTAGGAAATACAGGACAAAGGATTTTGGATCATTTAGGTTAATGTCTTGCTGGCCACTCTTCCCTTTGTCTCAAGCTGCCAACCAAAACTTTTGGAAACTTGAAGTGATGGTATAGTATACATTTTTGGTGGAAAACAGTGTTCTTTGGGGGTGGTGGAGACAGGTCTGGAGATAGGTTTGACAGTAAGGGAGGAAAGAAGTGGTGTAAGGGATGTATTAGACTGCACACACACAATAGTGGCTCTTAGACACAGGTGAGTTTGTGTACAGCTTTAGGATGAAAACAGATTTCTGGACCTTGCTCTCAGAAAACCTGGTTTGGAAGATTTGGGATGAGGCCCCAGAATTCCAGGTGGTTGGTCTGAAGGCGTCTCTTAAAAACTACTGTACATCTAGTGAGTCTGATCCAGCTTACAGAAGGAAATGCCAGATAGGATTGCCTAGGGTCTGTGCTCACTTTGGCTCAAGAAATACTATGCAGCAGCTGCAAGAAACTCAACCATTCTGGTTCCACAGAAACTCCCCCACGGATATGATGTAATGCTGGCTCTCCATGGGTGGAGGCTGTCACCAAGGTTCCTGCTTCACTTGCTCCTTGGCTAACAATCCCAGGGCGGGAACATCATGACTTTGAAGGTCCATTTACCATACTGACCCTGATCATGTGCTACCACCAGGATACCTCATTAGAGCCATTCAGAAGAGACTCATGTTAAAGGGGCTAAATATTTGAGGATAGAAACATTGTGGTTCTCTACAAAGAACCCTACTGAGTTATATCAATTTTGTTCTTAAAACTGTTTTGAAAAAGTTGGGCCCATGGTGGTTCATACCTGTAATCCTGGCAATTGGGAGGTAAAGGCAGGAGGACTAAGAATCCATGATTGTACTGTCTAGTTTTATGTCAACTTGACCCAAGCTAGAGTCGTAAGATCTGGCTATAGGGCATTTTCTTAATTAGTGATTGTTGGGGGAAGACCCAGCCCATTGTTGGTGGGACCACTCCTATTAAAAAGCAGGTGACCATGCAATGAGGAGCAAGCCTGTAGTAGCACTTCTCCATGACCTGCGAATGAGCTCCTGCCTCCAGGTTCCTGCCCTGTTTGAGCCCCTGTCCTGAGTTCTTTCGATAACGAACAGTGATGTGGAAGTGTAAGCCAAACAAACCCTTTCCTCCCTGACGCGCTTTTGGTCATTGTGTTTTATCACAGTAATAGAAACTCTGTCTATAACAATAGTCATCCTTGGGGTCTCCACAGTGTTGGGCAGCATTTGTGTACTGGGTCCCACATTGAAATGCCTTGCAGAGCCCTGGCAGGAATGGCTGAGGGCCCTACTCTGGCATGTCCTTTGCCCTTTCATGCTGATCACTTCTGAGCTCTGAACTGGTGAGTTTGATTTTGAAAAAGCACTGGCCACATGACCCAGTTCTCTTTTGACATTTTGACATTTTGTTATCAGTCATCTTTGCCAAAAATTCTTTGAACAACCACTGTGGCTAAGCCACATTATGACCCTTCTTAGGGAAGGTTCCATGACCCATAGCATATTCTATCGTGGAGCTTAGGGTGAGGTATAATCTCTGTAATGCTTCTCCAGCCCCCTGCATTCACCAGCTACCATGAGAACTACTGAATGATGTTGACTCTCTGAACAGCAGATGCCAGAAGGTGGGTATGCTGTCTGCTTACCCAGTCAGATCCGTGCACAGTAGAAGACATATCTTTGGCTGCTAATCCTTTTTTATAGAATGAACACCTGACTGTCATCTGGGTTGACATTTGTGAAATGATAAAAATGAAGTAAGAGAAGGACCCAGCATAAAAAACTAATGACAGTTTCAAGTACTGGGGACTTTGAGATTTCTCTTTCAAATAATAGAGGAACACTGAACATGCTTGAGCAGGCCAATCCATCTTTCAGGAGAGGCAAGTAAGGCTGACAGAGGATCTGAACATAAAACAGGTGGGATGCTACTTCAACAGCAGCCTTCAACTTCTGCCTGACCCTCCCAAGGACCTGTAGCAGTTATGAACTACATGGCAGGTGGGGTGGGGTTTGACCACATATGTTAGCATAGAAGGCATAGCACAGTGAGGTTGGTTTGAAACAAAGAAATTAAGTTGGATGTGTACACTCAGAACAAGTTTTGCTTTTTTTTTTTTTTTTTAGATAGGGGCTCACTTTGTAGCCCTGGCTGGCCCAGAACTTACTAGGTAGCCCTGGATGACCCAGAACTCACCATATAGACCAACTTGGATCTACAAAGAGATTCACCTGCCTCTGCCTCCCGAGTGCTGGGACTAAAGTTGTGCACAACCATGCCTCACCCAAAAACAAGTTCTATGCACACTCATGTACGTCAGTGCATATCCTGTAGGAGGTAAGAAGATTCCTGGCCAGATTTCCTTCCCCATTAATCCTGTCAACAGCCATGGTGTCCTTTAGTTCCTAGAAGAGCCCATCTTCGAGATCACACTTTAGTGGCCTCAGTTAGTGGGAACACATCTTACCCACCCTGGCTCACAGCCTCATTATTATAGTGATTTCTAAAACTGGTTCTGATAAAACAATTGTCACAGACAGGTTTTTCTGGGGCCTCCATATTGATGTCAATTACTGCTTGAGTGAACACAGTGTCCAGTGTTCTGGAATATAAACTAATCCGGGAGTCAGAAATAATTTTTAAATGGCAAACAACTTCTTCACTTAATGGCATTTTCATTGTTTTTGTGGGAATCACTGCCCAAGAACTCAGTTTCAAAGCCATATACAGGAGCTGCTTCAGAAATCTTAGAGGGTGACACTGTGGTCCTAGTAAAGGCTTGGGTCTTATCCTTCGGCCTGTCCAGTGGAAATATGGAAGCCACAGATATAACTTCAAAGTCTCTCTCAGCCATTAAAACAACAAAACTCCACCTGTAATCCTAATACTCAGGAAGCTAAGATGGGAGGGCTAACAGTTCAAGGCAGTCTAGGATATTTATTCTGTCTCAAAAAAATTAGGATAAATAATAAAATAGGGGGGTGATCTTTTAAAAGAATCTATTTTATCCTGGTGGTAGGGACACACACCTGAAATCCTAGTACCCAGGAGGCAGAGCCAGGTAGATCTATGAGTTTGAGTCCAACCTGGTCTACAAGAGAGTTCCAGGACATTCGGGACTGCACATAGAAGCCCTGTCTTTGAAAAAACAAAAATAAATAAATAGGTGAATAATTTAAAAATCCATTTTTATTCAACACAAGATATTTAAAGTAACATAAAACATATAAACATTTTGATATTTTTCTTGTTCCAAATTTAATATGGTGGATATTTTATGTTTTACTTTGAAACAGCTATATTGCTGTCATGGTGAGTGGCTCCCACAGTAGATGAGGAGATTTACTCAGTAGGTATCAGTAGGTACTCATCTGGAGCCACTTGTCTCCGAAGGCCCCTTCCCAGCAACCGCCAGACCCATCTACTACTCAGAAGCAAAGTGCCTAGTCTGTCACCACCCCTCCTGGGTCCCTCTAAGTCAGTTCAGCAGAATAGATTTGTTTTTGTTTTGTTTTGAAACAAGGTTTCATTAAGCAACCCTGGCTGGCCTCAACCTTGGTATGTTAACCAGGCTGGCCTCAAATTCAGAGATCCTCTTGCCTCTGCCTCTTGAATGCTGAGATTAAAGGAGTGTGCTACCACATTCAGTGGATGAACCTCTTTAAAAAAAGTTACTATTTTAAAATTATTTGTATAAGCATGCATGTGTATATGTGCATGTATGTGTGATACATGTATATAAGCATACATGGTATGGCATTGCTGTGGAGGTCAGAGGAACTTTACAGAGTCAGTTCTGTCTTTCCACCTTTACATGGGTTCCAGGAATCTCTCTCAGGCCACTGGCCATTCGTGGGAAACAGTTTTACCCACTGAGTTCTAGATGCTTCTCTTATAAGGAAGAGTCAACAATGAATGAAGTGTTGGGGTGTAGAGGAACAAAAACAGGGTGAAAGGCCTTTATCCTGAGGCTCTATGAACCTAAGTCACACACTTGGGACTATGGACAGTCAAGGAAGACAGGCTCGGACAGAGCCAAGAGAGGAAGAAGGTATGAGGGGATTTGCTGCCCCTGATATGGCAGGAGGATTATTGACTGCACAACTTCCTTACAGATGATCCTGTCTACCTTCAGCTCACAGGGCTTGCCAAGGAAGGAAGAGCCAGCAACTGCTCCAGCCAGAGAAAAGGAATGCCACCAAACCACCCAAGGAACATGACAGGCTGGTGGCCGCAGAACCAAGAAGCCATGGTGTAAAGCAAACAGACCATGAACAAAGATCCCCATGCTCTGTCCCCAGCAGAGAGTCCTCAGGGAGGGCCTAGGCTGCCCTCCAGCTTTCATGAATGAAATTTGAAATAGCACCTTGTAAGACAATCCAAATCATGCCAGGTGATTCCAAGTGATTAAATGTGACAAAGAGATGTGTAACAGGGTGGCTTCCTCAGTTCCCTGTATCACTGAAATGAATCAACTTCGAGACTCTGAGTAATGCAGGGTAGGGCCCACATACTTGGGGTGCAGTTTCCTAAAGAGAACTTGGGATCCTTCCCAAATTTCACCAGTCAGCCCTGTAGCTGGATACAGGTAAAAGTGCTCTTTCACACCAGTGACCACAGGATTTGCCTGCCGTTACTCAGGAGGAATTTCCCTGTTAAAGGCCACAAGTGCCAAATGATGCTATAGAATTGTGGCTCTTACAATGAAAGTGGAATCCCAGGGTTATAACATGGCAACTAAAATGACACAGAGACCATGGGTCAAATGTCAGGCCATAAACTGCATGGTCAGGGCCTTGCTGGGTGTGCCTTGTTTGGTTCTCCCTATTAGAATGTTCAGATAAGCTGGTACAGTTAGGGAGTTGTTTTCAGGCTGGATCTCAAGGAAATCACACATCACTAGGCTTTGGGGTAGTGTGTGCCCTGGTGACTAGCTGCTTTAGAGCCATCCAGAGGTTCTCAAGTCTTGCAGTGCTGGGGGTCCTGCCCAGAAGCCCACCCAGGCAGTATTAGCAACTTCTCATCTAGGGCCAGACTGCTTAGAAGCCACACATATGGTAAACAAACAGGAGGGACATGTGTTCATCCTGGGTCCAGCTACGCACTTCTCTCCCACAGAGGAAATGGTTCATTCCTGAAGTTCATAGATTCCCCACAGCTCAGAAGCCGGAAGCCAGTAGCAGGGACAACGTGCATCCGCTTACTGCACTCCCAGCGTAGATCTGCAATCCAGGCACTCCTCAGTCACAGTGAGAGGACGTTTGTAGCTAGTAAGGAAGACACAAGGCCAAGGAGGACTTGCTCCTGAGAGCCTGGACGAGCTGCCAATTATCTTTTATGACATAGCATACTTTATGGTGATGGTTTCATTTCTGGTTATTGTCTTCTATTTAAAAAAAAAAACAAACAGCTTGAATAAGATGATTTCGGGCCATATAACCCCCACCCCCCAGGAACCGACTACTCTCAATTTTTTCAGAGAACTGTTGTTTTTCCTGGACGTACCATCGTTATTATTGCTTTTGTAATAGTTGTGATTATAGAAATAGCCAGTTTTCAAATAGCCTTTTTTATTAGCCATTGCTCTGAAGGAAACAGGCGTGATTGAGGTGATGCCAATGTGGGGCACCAAGAGGTCATGAACACACATATGGTCTCAGAGAGAGGAGCTGGAACAAGCGGTAATCCTCTGCATGCTTCCCAGTTAATTTGCCAAGAACAGTCCGGGGCACTGTGAGAAAACCGCAGTAGGTCCAAAACGGGACCAATCCAACTGAGTCCAGGTCCAGCTCTGGCCCTACGTGTCAGGTTGACTGGTACCATGGGACCTTGTTGCTCTTAGCTTTATGTCCTAGCTCATGGGGACAGACTCATGACAGACAGCATGGCCTAGACTGACTCTATTCCAAAATGAAGAGTCAGCACTGGTAACTATGAGGAGTTCTCAGCAGAGCTAAAACCCAGGAAACCCGACAAGCCATGGCTACATGGTCCTCACACCATTGCCTTGCTCTAAAGATCTAAAATCAAACACACAAAATTTACCTTTATGCTTACACTTGCTACCAACTGAATTTTCAAGCAGCCATCGTTTACTCATACAGAAAAATAAAAACTTTAAATTTATTTTTAAATTGTAAAATGTAAGTTTCCTAGGGGTGGGGGCGTTGCAGAAGTGAGAAGAGTCAAACACTTTCTCCCCTCTCCTCAGAAGTTAGTGGAGTTAACAACGTGGTGTGTGTCATACAAGATTGTGTATTTGCTTTTGCTATTATTTTATCTTATTTTGTCTCTACCCTTGCCTTCCTCCTAATATCCAATCAACTCCCATAAATGTTTCCTTTATACTTCTTATAGCTGTCCAGTCTGTCCATTCCCATTTTTTATTCTTTTTTTTTATAAATACTTTATTTTTTTTTCTTCAAGTTACATCTCAGTAACAAACCCCTCCCTATTCCCCCTTCCTATCCCGCCCTTCCACCCTCTTCCCTCCAGAGGTTTCCCCTTTCAGTCCAACAGCTGGTTCCTTCTCTTATAACAGTAAGTATTATACAAAACAATAGATATAAGTATGCCACATTTATGAGAGTTAAATGGCCCAGTATACCTTCCCAATGTCCAGTTTATACATATTTGGCCCCTGACTTTAACATTCTACTATCTAACCATCTCCATGAGTTTAAAGGTCTATATGTGACTCAACATTCATACTATCTTGCAACACACTTTTAAGAGTATCTTCTTAGATCTATAACACCCTCTTGATTCCTAAACAGTTCAAAATTTAACTATAAGATTCTATCTGTCTATTCTTCAACCACCTCAGAGACCTGAGAGGGATAAATATATTTGCTTATATAGGAAGTGCAGAGCCTGCAGCTTCCAAAACTAAGAAAGAACATACCAATGACTGCCTGGACAGTTCCCATTTTCTCTCCATACATTCCAGCATCAATCTTCAGGCTTTGGGTCCTGTTTCTCTGACAGACATTTGTTGTAGAGCAGGGATTATGAAGGACTTACCTACCCTGGCTTGGCAGAGTTAGGCTGTCGACTTCCCTGCTACCAAGTTTTGTCCTTTTTGGACAGCAGTCTGTCTGCAGTTGGTGCAAGGGGTTTTTTCATGCCAAGAGAAAGGCTTGCCACTAATTCAACCATCTTACAGTGGAGGTTCTTCGATGCTTATCTTCTACTTGGAGTAGAATAGGGGGTGCTGTCAGGCGCTGATATGTCTCGATATCAAAAAAAAAATCTTGATTTAAGATAACATCTTTGAATGCCATATTCTGCAGATCTCTAGGGGTTTTTGAAGATGCCCTAACCATCTCTTGTATTTAGATAAGCAAATGTTGCTTGTCTCTTAGCAACTTGATTACTGGGTAGTTTAGAGAATATCTGTGATAGACTGTCATAGTAGCTAACAAAGAGACATGTTTGCATGACTAGGAGTTTGTTTTAACTATCCTAGACCGTTTTAGACGGTTGGTATCAAGAGGTCAGAGCTTCACATTTTATTTTTAAGTATCTCTAGGTATGATACCATTGGGAAGCATTATCTTTAAATTTGTATCAATATACAAAGATCTATTCAATTGTGGTTAAATATACTCTTAATTATGTATCAATATACCAAGATCATTTTTTATTCTTATCACCTTATAGCTATAATATCAACATTAAATATAGAAGTAGCCCTGGACTTTGGAATAGAATGTCTTAGGTTTCCAGTCCTTCCCCCTCCCCCACTTGGGATGTGACACTATCTTTAAGGTTTAGTTTCTCCATCTGCTCAAAGGGAATAACATTCACCTTTTGGAGTTAATGAAAATCAACAAAGAGCCAGCACACCGTAAACCCCTAATCACTGCCCACTTGAATAATCTCCCCATAGGTGGTCTTCCAGAACACTTCAGTAGTGTTTCTTGTGGCTCATGCTTACTCTTTCTTAAAACAAGGCTTTTATTCTGATACTCTCATTTTCAAATTCTGAAAAAGCTCCCCACTGTTGATAGTAGGTGGCAAAGTCTGCAGTTTAGAGATGAATTTCCTTTGATTAGTAGCACCTTCTTCAGAAATGCCACTGACCCTGGTGGGAGAGGATGCTCAGATTAGTAATGTCTCCTAAGGAAGTAACCTGTGGTCTAAAGTCCAGCATCACTCCTCTTGTCCACCTTGTACAGGTTCCTTCTTTTTAATGTCTTTCTCTGTACAGATTTCCTTCTGATCTGTCTGAGTGGCCGTGTGTGTTGTCTGCCTCTCCCATTGAAAGTATCTGAAGACGAGAGCTTTCTCTTTTTGACCTGTGGAGCTGTGACACAGTATCCAGAAGAACTTACTGTCTTGCTTGTGTGGTCTTCTCCCACAATGGCTTGTTTGGTTACTAAATCCTAACTTTTCGAGTAGGCATTGATTGACAGCTAGGGAGTGGGTCTGATATGTGTTGGTACTCAGCTTGTATGACCCTGTCTGGCATATAAAATGTGCTCAATCTGAGATATCTGAGCCAGGCGTGGTGGCTCACGCCTTTAATCCCAGCACTTGGGAGGCAGAGGCAGGCGGATCTCTGTGAGTTCGAGGCCAGCCTGGTCTACAAAGCAAGTCCAGGATAGCCAGGGCTGTTAAACAGAGAAACCCTGTCTCGAAAAACCAAAAAAAAAAAAAAAAAGTCTGAGATATCTGATTACTAAATTCTTCACTGAAGTATTTGGATTTGGGCAACACCCTACATTCAATGCTCAAAGGCTGTAGGCCACACTTGCAGTCAATCAGCCTTATTAGAGGCCAGTTGCCATTCATCCTGGCAATTTTCCTCTGGACACACCCCACAGTCATTTTCATAAAATCACATGTTACTTGGTAGTTTTTATATATATATATATATATATATATATATATATATATATATATATATATATATATATATATATATATAAAATCACAGGTTCCTAGGACCACCCTCCTGATGCACTAGTTATCTGCAGCTTTACACATTGGCTCTCACAGCTTTCTACTTCAGGGCCCCACCATGGAACAAAGGCAGTCTGTAGGAGCCTGCAGAAAGACAGCATGGTTCCCATATTTCTGAAGAACAGAAATGACAGAAGGAAATCTCAGTTTTTTTCTCAACATGGATGAATTTCCAAGCGAGAAATACTGGAAATATTATCACCCTTCATGTGTTCATGTATTTTCTCTGGTCGGTTTCCATTCCCAGGCATGCTGTTCTAATTGAAGGGGTTTGTTATTGTTAGGTTTTTGTTATTGTGGTGTTATGAATTGAATTTAGGGCTTCATACATGTTAAACAAGTGCTAAGTGGCATATATTCCCAGCCCTGATGTTTTTTTTTTCTTAAGTTTACTTATGTCTGAGATCATACAAGATCTATATTGGAGATCATAATATTAAAAAATATTTCCTATTCTGCTACCCCAACAAATTTCTTCATTCTGTCATGTTCCTTTACAATTTCTTTAAAATGTGAATATTTTTAAACAATCATATTTGTTTGACAAAGATAAAAGTTTCTGGTAAAGATAAAAATAGTAAATATAAGGTATCAGGTAATATTCTTTTTATAATTTATTTATTTCTTTCAATGGCTCTTTAATTGCTAGATCTTAAGCAAGATCTAGAGGTATAAAATGTGAAGGAAAAAAAAGGAAAATTCCTAATAAAAGATGTCTATTTGGAGGATATGGCACTTGCCTGTATCTTAGCACTGAGACATGAAGGCAGGAGGATCCAAGGTTTAAGACCATCTTCAGTTAGATAGTGAGTTCAAAGCCTGTCTGACATGAGACCGTGTTTATAAATAAATTCTGAAAAAGATTTTGGTCATTACTCTACTGAAAGATGTTTTGTTTATTCCTATTTTACGTTTATTCTCATGGTTCACAACATGTGAACTCTTCATTCTGTCCCAGTTCCCCCAGGATTAACTTCCATTGGCTATCAATCCAGGATATATAAAGTTATTGTCATTCTTTACAGATTCCACACATGAAAATTTATTTCCTTCTTCAAGTTGACTTATAATTCTAGAATTAATACTTGAGGGCTTGCAGTTGTTTATGAGCAGCAAACATAGCATGTGCCCATTCCCACTGAGATGGAGGAAGCCACAGCTGCCTTCCTGGATTAGTCCTCATACTGTGACTTTTCCTGTGAGGTGGGTTTTGTTTCTTTGTGCCTTTCATTGGCAAAGTCACTGTTTGCAGTGACTCCAAGCACACTGCTGAAGTGTCACAAATGCTCCTCAGTGTAGGAATGTTGGTATATGCCTTAGAGAGAGAACATGCATCGGAAATGTTTATTCAGGTATGGGTTATAGAACTGGATGTGAGCATGTATGAGTGCGTGTGTGTGTATATGTATGAGTGTGTGTGTACCTGTTCAACCTTGTGCAGGTCAAAAGAGGACATTTTCACTTTCCACATTATTCCCTAGAGACACGGTCTTTCACTGAACCTGAAGCTTGCCATCTTGCCATTTTGGCTAATTTGGCTAGCCAGTAGACTCCCAAGATTAGCCTGTCTCCATTCTCCAATACTGGGTTACAGGAATGTACATCTTTGCCCAGCTTTTTTACATTGGTTATGGGGACCCAGGTCATTTTGCTTATGTGGCAAGTGCTCTTACCCACTGAGCCACCTCCATAGGCCTAGCCATTAGTTCTTTGTCAATAAATCAACAATATGTATAAAGAAGGAATCTCTATGCAGAAGCATACAGGAACATGGTGATATGTTGGCCAGTTGACAAAAATGTTATGACCACAAGCTCACAAAAAACCCATGTTTCCACGTGTAGCAATGGTTCAGTATATGCTAACTCAGGGCTGCTGACTCTCTACAGGATACAACTACTATGCTGTGGATAGAGTGAAGCATTGGTATAAATATAGTGTCCATGTTCTTTATTTTAAAGAGAGGATTCAAGGTTTAGCAGAGTCTCTTGGCTTACTGAAAATGTTTCAGTCATTGCTTCAGATTCTCCATTATAAGGAAACAATGCAGGTCTTTGAAAAAAAACTTTGAGAGTGGGGTATATGAGTCAGACGGTGTCAGCCGAGGCCACCACACCAATGGCCATTTTCACCTGTGCTGATCCCAGGAGAAGTGAGGAAACGAAACAAGGACAACCTCAGAGCCTAGTACAGGACCAGTATACACAGGGCCTTCTCCACCAGCTCAGAGGAAAGGTACGGCTTACAGCCGTA
>CAJQZJ010001265.1:26410-92696 GCA_907164525.1 Lophiomys imhausi
GTGTGTGTGTGTGTGTGTGTGTGTGTGTGTGTGTGTGTGTGTGTGTGGCTACAAGAGGCCATACATTCACTCTCAAAACTCCAGCAACAATCCCACTCCTTTCTCAGAGTTGGCCTGATTGTCCATCCAATCTAGCCCAATCAGACTTTCTCTGGGAACTTTTAACCCTACCAAAGGAACAGTCACCTTCTCTTTGATGTGTTTGTAATTTTATGTCGACTAGACACAAGCTAGAGCTGTTTTCAAAGAGGAAACATCGACTGAGAAAATGTTCCACCAGGTAAGCATACCTGTGGTATATCGTTTTTGTTTGATGGCGGAACCCACCCAGGGCTCACGGTCCTAGGTGCTACAGGAAGGCGGGCTCAGAAAGCCACGCAGAACAAGGAAGCAGTACTCCTCCACGGTCTGCGTCAGTTCCCGCCTCCAGGTTTATACCTCCGAGGTCCTTCCCTGACTTCCCTCCAAGATGGACTAAAGCTGTAAGATGAAATGAACCCTTTTTCCCCTAAGCTTTGATCATGGTGTTTATCACAGCAGTAGAAACTGTAAGATAATCCTGCCACTGTGGGAGTCTGCTGTCTCCTGTGCCCTATTTCTGGAGGGGAAAAGAGAACTGGTGCATGCATGAGAGGAAGGGGAGTAAGAAAGCCTACTTTCCAAGACTCGTCCCACCCTGATCGTACCTGTGGGTTTCTAGCAAGTTCGTTTTAGCGCTTGCTAGTTTCAGTCACCTTCTATTGCTCATAATCAAAGAGCTGAACTCATCTGTTCCAGTCTGTTCTTCCCAACCATTCAGAAGAACTGCAGAAATGCCGAGGGATGATGACTAGCCTGAGAATGAGTTCAGTTTTTCACCTGACGAACCAGAGGTAGGGTGGTTCACCAGTTCTGCAGGCAGTTAGCTACAGGAGTTGAGCCGTGGGTGGAGCCTTGCTATTTTGAACTGCTGCACTGGTTTAATACCATCAAGACACTATGTAGCTGCATTAGCTTTATCTCCTGAGTTATTTTGACCAGTTCTTAGAGATAACAAAGACTTTTACTCTTCTTAAAAAACAAAACAAAAAGTGCAGGATAATCAGCACTCAGCTCCTCTTCTCAGGTGACTGGGAGGGCAGTAGTGAATGAATGAATTTATAGGTGATCTGCAGATCTTATCTCAACTCTTATCTTGGTCAATAGCTTCTTTCTCTTCTGTCTTTTACCAGTGCTGTGACAAGAAGCAAAGGACCAGCGACAAGTGGAAGACGGTTTGTTTTGTTTTATTTTAATCTCATGTTTCCCCTACACAACTCAGGAAAAAATGCAAGTGAATGATATATAATAGATATATAACATTTATATATCTATTATATATTTAATTATATATACATATATATATGTATGCACATATGTATATATAAAGGGCAGGTGGCTGAAGGTCAAAGAGCACCAGTTAAAGAGATCCAAGGGTGGTAGTGATGCTCTGGGTCAGATGTAGACATCATGATAAACTGCCACTCAGGAGGCACTCACAGCAAGCGGTCAGAGCCTGTGCCACCCATCACTGCATCAGAGCATATAGAGGGGTCTTCACAGGAGGAAATGTGCATGCTTTTGTCCTTTGCCAATCTGTGTTGCTTCCAAAGGCGTGTAATTTTTTTTTTCCATTCTAACCTCTATAGAGTTATGAAGCCAACAGCAAACACTCTGTTTTAGAGAGCAGCCATTCTGCTTTGAGGCACAGTCTGAGGTGAGCAGTCTTCTGCCTTCTCTTTCCTTTTTTGCACTGAAAACCACAGTATGGTCACAAGGATGGAACAGCACCATCTTAGAAACAGGCTTGGGATCTCTGCTGACTGCCTCAGGCCATCCCTTGCCATGATCCTTGCAAACGTTTCACATTTGCTCCTGGAAACCTGTAGGTAGTTGTGTCTGAGACTTTGAACCCGCTGATAATACCAGAAAGTCACATTGCAAGCAGGGAAGACAATGGATAGGGTTTCAATATTCTCGGAACATGCTGGGGGTGTGTGTGCTTTGGTTCAAGCTTTTGATGAACAGAAAATATGCTCTGAACTCATTTTTCCTTTCCATGAAACCCTGATGCAGCATTTCTGGTTTCAAAGGAAGCTATATAAAGGGACCAAGAAAAAAACACGACAAAATGAGACCACCTTAAAATCAAGTTTACTGCCTAAATGGGATTAAGCTAGAGTGGTGTTTTAAGAAGAATAAACCAGAAAAAAACAGCTCTTTGCTGTACAGTGCCCACTTCTATCTAAACGTTAGCTCTGAAGTCCAGATGCAGGCTGTCATTGGAGCATCTCTGGAGAGAGCGTGGGAAGTTAAAAGTCAGTGTTTTTGATTAATTAATAATCATCCTCAGCTGTGTTGGCAAATGATAAAAACAATTTGTCTGCCTTTAAAGTAAGGGTGGAAGATGTGTGCTTACCCAGAGCCGAGCGGGAAGGAAGAACAGCCCTGCTGGCCTAGTCTGCCCTTGACTGGTCTGGTCGTGAACAAAGGTGACATTGTGTGTTTTTACCTTATACAGTCATGATTAGGAAGTACAACCATAGCTTAGAGACAGCCAGTCAGGGAGGGAGGCAACTGGAGTCAGTGCTTGAGAACCCAAAGGATTGTTCTGTGGCAACCAAGGTGGCTACAAGAACAAACCAACAGAAGAACATGGGCTTAATAAATGCTTCTCAGTCCATAGCTGGAAAAACTGTCTGAACTGGAAACAACAGGCTGTAGTTGAGTGTGTGTGTGTGTGTGTGTGTGTGTGTGTGTGTGTGTGTGTGTGCATATACAGGATGAGACAACATGTTTTTTTTTTTTTGAAGTGAGAGAATAAATAAAATACCTAGACTCACCTTTATTATTGTTAATTATTTTTATTAATTAATTAATTTTTTCAGTATTCTGGATCAAACCCATTGTTCAGTCCCAAGCAATTTGAATTAAAACAAACAAAAAAAATCAAGGCAAAAAGTCAGTGACCCCATGACATTCTTCCCTGAAGGTCCTGTGGCTGTAGATGGCTGCCATTTCTCTTCTACCAGAGGCTGTCCTTTAGAAGGGCCTGATGGTACCTGCCTTTAATCCCAGC
This sequence comes from Lophiomys imhausi, assembly GCA_907164525.1. Lineage (NCBI taxonomy): Eukaryota > Metazoa > Chordata > Mammalia > Rodentia > Muridae > Lophiomys > Lophiomys imhausi. The sequence continues at coordinate 29,508 of CAJQZJ010001265.1, forward strand.
ACTTGGGAATTCAGATGGATCTCTGAATTTGAGGCATGCCTTGCCTACAGAGAGTTCCAAGACATCCAGGGTGACACAGAGAAACCCTGTCTCCAAAACAAAACAAAACAAAACAAAAACAACATGAACAGCAATGAAAGACTTTCAGCACTTATTACCTGACATTAGTCATACTCAGCTTTTGTCTTTTGGGCACTTTCTGGTGATGATATACCAAGACGATGGGAGGGAGACTAGACTGAGGGGTGGAGCCGTGTTTATGGGGTCACTCAAAACTCAATATACACCATGGCTACGACGTGTGTGTGTGTGTGTGTGTGTGTGTGTGTGTGTGTGTGTGTTTCTTTGCTCTCCTCACCACCAAAGCTACTGTGATGGTTCTCACGTTATGCTCTCCTCACCACCAAAGCTACTGTGATGGTTCTCACGTTATCTTCTGTTGAGAAAGAACTGCCCCCTCCTGTTGCCTTCACTTCAATCCACCTCACATATTCAGTTCACTTAGATTCTATCCTCTCAGCTCCTAGACATTTTGTGAACCCCCTCATTCCTTACTAAATCATTCCAGATTTCATACTGCCTCTCATTTAAGAGCCTTCAAACTGTGGACCCAGAATATATTTTCATCCTAGCTCATGCTATCCCTGATGCTGTCAAATGCTTGACACCCTGTATAACTCAGAAGCCTGGTTCCTCTCCTTTCTCTAACCCCCCCCCCCCCCCCAGCAAGCCTGAGCCAGCCTTCAAGGAGCACGGTGGCCACCCCGAAGGAGCTGGTTCCACCACCCTTACTCTTGATTTTTACCAACATTCTGTTCAATGTCTCCTTCTCCTCCTCTGCTCTCTGCATGAGGTCTTTTTTGCATTGCTCTCACTGCAGGTGAGGAGCCTCTGAGGAAGCAGAAAGCAGACAACAGAGGGTTCAGAAAGGCCAAGTTCATCTCTGCCTCAGCCAGACCTCCTTGTGCCCCTGAGGAGTTCATCCACAGTAAACTGGGTGGCCAACTTTCCTCCAACTTGCTAGACCTGTGCGGCCTCCCAAAACCACAGCCTATCACCTAAGACTCGGGGACCAGGAAAAACATTTTAAAAATTAGATGAGTATGGTGACACATGCCTGTAATGTCAGCCCTCAGAAGCCTGAGGTGTTTGCAAGATGGAAGTCAGCCTGGGTTGTACAGTGAGACTGTTTAAAAGAAAACAGTTTTCAACTTCAACATGATGAAATATGTAGCGATATTACTGATGCACAACTCACCACCAACAAGCTAGTGGCTTAAAACAGCACTTTTCATTAGTTCCCTGTCCTATGAAGTCTAAAGTCTGAATTAGTATGGCTTGGCCCCTCTCTTCTCTTTGAGAAAATTGATCAGAGAATTTGTCTGCAGGGACTGGGGAGAAAACCCACTTTTAGTTTTTGTTCATAGAATCTGGTTCTGTATCTTCCCAGGGGAGAGGTCCCAGTATAATTAGGCAAGGCCCATCAGAATAGTCTTCCTTCCTTCCTTTCCTCCTTCCTTTTTTTTTTTTTTTTTTTAGACAGGGTTTCTTTGTGTAGCCTTGGCTGTCCTAGAACTAACTCTGTAGACCAGGTTGGCCTTGAACTCACCGAGACCTGTTTGTTTCTGCCTCCTGAGTGCTGGGATTAAAGGTGTGAGTCACCATCACCCTACTTCAGTCTCTTCTTCTTATAAGTAGTCAGCTGTGCTGTAAAGAAACTCAGCCTCAAGAGTAAAACCCACGTGTGCAGGTAAGTCCACAAGGAGAGATGCGGGTCCATCTTTGAATTCTGCTTGCTGTATCAGCTTATATGTCAACCACAAGTGTTGCTGGGAGAGGAGTGGACAAACTAATCCTTCACAGAAAAAGTGAAAAGGCTATTGCATTTCTCCAGTGTCTACAGACTGTCCTGCAACTAGAGAAAGCTTAGGGATTCTTGTAAAATTCAGAGGGGTCTAGAATTCCTGAAGGAGGTTTGGGAGTAAGGGGAGGTAGGTGATGAGGTTTGGGGAGTGGGTGAAGAAGCTGGGGAATCTACAGGAACCAAAGATGAGTGTGGGCATCAGACTCACTAGGGAAAAAGGTACTGGTAAGCCCCAGCTGGACTGGGCTTTTGAACTATGATGTGTGTGGGAAAATGTGGCACAGCCAATGTCAGAGGGAACCATCTGTATATGGCCATGCTGGGGTGAGTTCAGAGGCTGCTGGGAGTAATACATTGAGTGTATAGTCCTACAGGAAGGTTGACAGTGCTCTTCAGGGAGTCTGAAGCAGGCAAGGGCTTTAGCTGTTGAGCAGATGGTGTCAGGCTAAGACCCACAAGAACAGCAGCTCACAAGGAATGGAATGGATAAGGCAGGGTTAATTTGCCTCCAGATAACCCATGGGATATCGTTTATATCTTTTTTTTTAAAGATTAATTTATTTACTTTACAGATATGAGAGCTCTATCTGCATGTACCCTGCATGCCAGAAGAGGGCATCAGATGTCATTATAGATGGTTGTGAGCCACCATGTGGTTGCTGGGAATTGAACTCAGGACCTCTGGAAGAGCAGACAGTGCTCTTAACCGCTGAGCCATCTCTCCAGCCCCAAGTTTATATCTTGAGGTCAGTGTAGTTCTGACTGGCTCTGTGAATGCCAGTGCCTGAGAGAATAAAATACATAGGCTACCCTCCTTTATTATCAATAATGATTTTTTTAACTTATTTGTTTTTCAGTACTTTGGATTAAATCCAGTGTTCAGTCTCGTGCACTTCAAATTAAAGCAAAGCAAAACAAAACAAAAAACTAAACAACAAGCAAACAAGATGGTGATTCTATGCCAGTCTCCCCTGAGTTATCAATCAGAGATTAATAGCTCTGGATTGTTCAGTCTACTCTCTGTGCAGAAAGGCTACTTTGCTGACAGGAATCCACCTTTCTCCTGCATTGTGGCTTTGCTCAATGAGTCAACAGTGCCAGGGAGCAAAGGTCAACTGAGCACAGCCTGTTGGCCTCAATCCTGGGTGTCAAGTTTGTCCAAAGACCCCCTTCCTAAGCTGGGCTCTGAGCCTGAAGAGACTCAGTAGGACTCAGAGCAACTCTTGCTTGGAAGATACCCTTGAAGCTGTAGGATCTATTGCTGGATTCCTTTCTGGAAGAACTTCATGGGGTTCCCAGGGTGAAGATACTTCCACAACCACATTTAAATCACAATTTGTTTTCAGACTCTTTGGATGCTTTTGGGAGGGAAAGCCCAGATGTCACAGAGAAAAAAAGAGCCAAGATGAAACTTCATCCCTAAGTCCCATGCGCCTCTTCTGCGTGGTCACCATGGCACTAGTCTGGTCCCAGCACAGGAAAGACTCCCGGAACTATGAAGGCTCACTGACAAATCTTAGACGTTTTGAGTCCCTGACAAAGTGCTTAGAAAGAACCGGTCTGGCTTTCAAGGGCTTTGAGGAGCTAGCAATGGTTTGAATTCAGGAAAAAAAAAAATCCAAAGGGAAGGATTTGATGACAGCTTTTACTTCCCAGCAAACCCTGGGAGACACTCTTTTAGGAAGAGATAGAACTAAGAGTGCCTGAATGTGAAGTAGGCCTCAGAGAGCAGTTAAAACTGATCCATAGATTTTGCTTTAACCTCATGGGAATACACTGCCAGGGTTCTTTCCATACTGCGTAGGCAGGTCTTTCTGTGCCAGAATACATCTTATTATCTGAAGGGGATCCATCTCTGGCAGGCAAGCTGACCTGCCTGGGCATTCTATCTTCTCTATGTGAACTTCCAGAGACAGTCCAGTCAAGTGTTGAGATGGTGGGTAGAGTTGCCACATAGACTTCTCTGTATGATACCACCCTTCCCAGCTCCCAGGATAACCATACAGCTTGCAGGGCTGTACTGGGAACAATGGCTGGCCAACGACAGGCCTTAAAGCCGTTGATCACTCTGTGTGGCCTTGGTTCTTCTAAAGTTTCTAGGAAAGGCTTAAGTTAACCTTGATCTAGAGTTCAGATTCTCCTTCAAAGCCCCCAGGAGTCTCTGGGCTCATTTTAGAACTTTGGCATCTGCACTCAGCATAGAAGTTCTTTCAATATCTTTCTAGAATTGAGCAGGGTTGGGCCATCCCATCAGTTCTAGCTGGCTGTGATATTCAGCTTTCCGTTACTGCAACATATGCCTGAAGTAATTAACTTATAAAGAGAAAGGTTTATTTTGGCTTGCAATTTTCAAGTTTCAGTCTATAACCTATTGGCCCTGTTGCTGTTGTGGCAAGATCATGGGAGAGAATCTATAGCAGACAAAGCTGTTCACTCATGGCAGGGAAATGAGGAAGCAGAAGGACTTGCATCCCATCAACCCCTTCGAAGACATGCTCCCAATGATCTGAAAACCTCCCCTGCTTCTCAGATGTCTACCTCAGATACTACCTCCCAATAACACAACCTGGGAACCAATCCCTCAACAGGCACCTCTGGGAGACATCCCAGGTTTAAACTCTTTAACAGTGGCTCTGTCCACAGTAATTCTCAGTATCTGTCTGCTGCTGAACACACCACCTTTAACTTCCAGCACTCCACCACACCCCTGCTCTGTGAATAGTGCAATCAGCCTCCTAAAGAAAGGTGCTCTGCAGCATGAGGCTCTTCCGTGTTGACTTCTTGAGTACTGGTTTATAGAGAAGAAAATTTCCACTAATTCTCACCACTTGAGGGGCCGTGTGGCTTTGGCAAGTCATCACACTCCTTGGACCTGTCCCTTCATCTGTGTAATGAGGCACCAGACTCCATAATCTATGATGCCCTTAGCTCCAACATCCCATTAGTTCTGATCTTACATGCTGCACCCAAGGAGAGCCTCAAGTTTTTATCCAGTAAATGTCTATTCAGCAACTAACATTTGGCAACTGCACTATAGAGGTGTGCTGTCCAGGAGAGGCAGCCTCTGTTCTCAAAGATTTTACAGCCGAGTTTAAAAAAAAAAAAAAAAGGTGCGAAACTTTAAAAATAAAACACACATACCACTTAGTAAGCAGAGTGAGCACGTATAACAAGTGAAGGCAAGCACAGGACCGCTCATTTATTTCTTGGTTCTCAGGGAGGACAGGTCTTTACTGCCCAAGGTCTAGGATTGTGAAAACAAGTATTTTTGTGTGTTCTGTCTGCTTTTCTCATGGAGGCTTTTGTAGGAAGGAAGACAAATTTGGTCTATTACCCCATACTGGTCAGAAGCAGAAGTCTCACCAAACATTTTTGGTCATATAATCTAATTTTAAAAATTGAGCCTGCATTCATATCACATGTATATTCACTTATAAGCTGCATATATTCATACTTGTGGCAGTGTACAGTATATATTAGTCATATTTATAGCAATTCTTACTACTATTACTAAAACACAATTTCTTATTTTTTCATATTAAAATGTATATAAAATGGAGGTTAAAAGATTTTTTTTCCTACATTTCAATGTGTATCCATAGGTACAGGAAAAAGCTCTTAGGAAGTTCAGCTCTGAAACTTTCAAAATCAGTTAAAAGGAGCCTAAGATAAATATTAAGTCTGAGCAACATTACACATTTATTTGTGATATAAGACAGCTTGAAGTGGTAGACTGGTGCACTTCAGTGAATACCAGTGAAATCTATGGCTTTATAGAAATAGTTCCTTTCTTTTTTTTTTCAAGACAGGGTTTGTCTGTGCAGCTCTGGCTGTCCTGGAACTCGATCTGTAGACCAGGCTGGCCTTGAACTCAGAGATCCACCTGCCTCTGTCTCCTGGGTGCTAGAATTAAAGGTGTGTACCACTACTGCCTGCAGTTCTTTTTTTAATATTTATTTATTTTTATTTTATGTGCATTAGTGTTTGCCTGCATGTATGTATTTGCAAGGGTGTTGGATCTCCTGGAAGCAGAGTTATATAAACTGTTGTAAACTGCCATGTGGGCACTGGGAATTGAGCCTGGGGCTTCTGGAAGAGCACCTGGTGCTCTTAACTGCCAAGGCATCTCTCCAGCCCCTAGAAATAGTATGTTTTGAATTGTGCTAAAAAACCCAAACAAACAACAACAAAACAAACAAACAAACAAAAACCCAAACTGCATTCCTATGCAGCAAGACTTCCATTATCTTTTCCTTTTTCTTCAGGCCATATATACATGTGCACAGAGTCCATAAACATTAAATACTTTCTCAGCATCGAGACTGGGCCTCATGGGCAACTGCAAGATCTTCGCCAACCTGTGGCCTCTCAGTTTGTGGCCACTTTCCTGCAGGTGTCATGGGAGGAGGTTCCCATGGTGGGTGCCTTCGTTTATGCCACCATCACAGAATACTGGACTGGGCACTTGATAACAAACAGAAGAATGTCTAGGGTCATGGTTCTGTGCACTAGCAAGTTTGAGACTGAGAGGGTAGCAGTTGCTAAGGGCCTTTGTGTCCAGTATCTTATAGCAGAACAAGCAAGTGAAAGGTGGCTGAATGCCCCCTCCTTTTCTGAGAATCTACTCTGCTCTTACAGCTCAGTCACCTTTAATCAAGCCCCAGCCCCAGCACTGTTGTGTTGGGAATGAAGGTTCCCAACACAGTGGAATCATGGCAGGTAGGCTTTACCCACCTGTACCTGAAGAGAAATGAAGAAGATGCTGGGTTAGGGGCAGAGGATGCTGGATAAGGTGCATTTCCTTTGGGACTTGGAAAGATGCCAATAAGACCTGGCTGACTTTTCCCTCAGCCAGCCTCCTGAGCCTGGTTCCGACGGCCTCTGCAAGCAGGCCTGGGCAGGAGATGACTGCAGAGGCCCATTGGCAGACAGCTCAGAGCAAAGATCACTTTCACTGTGATGGCTGGGTGTTGGCTGCAGCAGACGCTCCAGGCAGCTGCCAAGGGTCAAGGTAGCAAACCAACAGTAAATGGAGGGCTTGGCAGAAACCCACCTTCTGAGACAGAGAGGGACTTTATTTCCATCCTTGGCCATAGCTGCAAAGAGACACTACCACTCAAATCACCAAATCTGGTTTTCATGGAAGACATAGAAAGCATTCCTTGCATTGTGAAACCGAGTCTAAGGCGGTCCCATTCCCAGCAGCCTTGGCGTGCCTCCCCTCTCCAATTCTCATATCCAGGTTGCTCTAGCTGTTCTTGGTGACAACTGACCTTTGAAGGGGAGATATAAAGCGTCCAAGAAATCTCAGACCTGACTTGAACATGGACTGTTTGACAAACCTTAATATACGAACTGATTGCACAAGCCTGCATGTGTGGGGCTGGGGGAGGAGAAAGGGAAGAGTGTTTTCTGTGTATGACTGGGACCTTGCTGTTCATTTGACTTGGATGTTTCAGCCAAGTTTTATAGATTATAAAGATAGTCAAATATGTCAGCACTGGAAACCTCTGCTTTCAGCTGTACAAGCAGCCCCATATCTTATCTGCAGCTCATGTCATTCCTTTCAGATCTGCCCCCTGTCCTCCCTCCAACCCCTGTGCTTTCAGAGGAAAGCTGACCTAGGGATGTCTGGGGTCATGGCCACTTCACACTGCCCAACAGCTCCTGCCAGGCACTGTGGGTGATTTCTGTGGCCTCTGTCTTTTGCTCTAGTCTTCCTCTCGGCAGTGGGCAGGAAGCAGGACTCAGAGAGAGCTGGGTCTTGGCAGCTGGTAGTGGTGGAGCGTCAATTCTGCCCTAGTAGCAAAGGGAAAGAATGCTGGTCACATGGAATCCAGAGATGGCTGTGTAATGTGGGAGACAACGAGTTCCATGTTCCCACACTCTAAGTCATGATGACACTGTTAAAAACGACTAGTGGGCGGGGGAAAGTGAAAGAAAAAGAACAAGAGGGAACAGAAACCAACATGAGACACACAGAGGATCAAGCAAGAGTAAGAGGGAAGGCATGAAGACAGGCTGGGGGAGGGTGGCCTGGAAGTGAATCAGGAAAAGGGGAAAGCAGGCGAAGGAGACTGGGTAGGAGGAAGAAACCAGACCGAGGGAACACGATGAGGTAGATGTAGAGACAAGACCTTCTACTTGAGAAAATATCCTACTGCAGCAGAGGGTGGAGGCCAGGTTCATCCTACTCCTGACACATCACCTTCATACCCAGGCTCCAGGGCTGGAGAAATCTCTTGCCTTAAAATCTGTCTCTGATTGCTGAAAGCCTAAAATAAATCCAGACAGAAAGGGCCCGTGAGGCTTTCTGGAGATAACAGGGAAAAAGTAGAGAGAGTCGTGTGTTTGGCAGGGCCCTCTCAGAAGTCCCCCAAATAGGCTGTGTTCTGCCCTTAACCTCAGGAATGGTGCCGAGCTCTGGCTTTTGGTCTCAAAAAACCTGCATTCTGGGAGGGGATGAAAGATCCACACAGAGAGCACTGAACAGCCACGTTGTTCAGACTGCTCAGTGAACACAGTCAGAAAATACTGATGGAAGATGAAATGAGAGAAAAAAATTAAATGGAGAATGGCTTTCTTGACAATTTTACAGATTTTTTTTTAATGCAGGTATTAAGGTAAACAATTTAGCCAAATAGGAAAACATTGACAACTGGAACAAGAAGGTCCAGTGTGTGGGCTTAAGAACAGCAGAGCAAAGCCAAAATGGAGAACCACTGTCATCTCGTGGTGAGCTGGCTCAACGTAAATATGGTATTTGACCTTGAAGAAGCTTTTACAATTAGCACTCCCTAGGAGTTATGCTTATCATTAAAAAGCAACGAATGCTGGCTAGTAGACAGTTCTGGCAGAGATCAGCTTGCATGGAAGCAAGACTTACCCTCATCTGTCTGGACAGGAACAGACTATAGAGGACAGCTTGAGATCAGAGGTCACAGGAATAACTGAAGTTGATGGAGGGTTGGTAGGTATTGAAGGAGACTGGAGGTGGCAGTGGTGGTGGCGGAGGTGTGTGTCTGTCTGTCTGTTGGGAGTGACGTGAGGACATTCAACTTGCAGTTGACATGAAGTAGGGACAATGACAACTAAAACATATGGACTTGATTTTTCAAGACTTGTTTGATTTTTTCTCTCATGTATCCCAAGTTGGCCTCAAGCTTACTATGTAGCCCAGGATGGCTCTGCACTGACTCTTCCACCAACAGAATGGGATTACAGGTACTAGCCAGAGTACCCTGTCTTATGTGGTGCTGGGGATGGAACCTAGAGTGTTAGGAATGCCAGGCAAGCACACACCAACTAAGTTACATCCCCAGCCAAGGACAGCCGACACAGACTCTGTGTGAGGTGCTTCATCAAGCATTTTGTATGCTACTTGTTCATATAAACTTTTCTATCACCCCATAAGGCATTTCCTATTAACTGCACTTTATATACAAGGGAATGTGAGTACAAAAAGAGCAATTGCATGGGATTTAGCTCAGGGTTCTACATTTGTAATTCTTAAGTCTGGAGACATGTAAGAATCTATTTTTATGTTTGTTATATTTATTATTTATTTTTAGAGGATCTCTGTTGCTGAGACTGGTCTCAAACTCAGCATGTAGCCATTTTGCTAGGATTACAGGCTTGTGCCACCAAGTCTGGTTTATTCAGTGCTGAGGATCAAACCTGGATGTGCTGGGTAAGCACTTTGCTAATTTACCTCCAGTCTTAGCCCATTTCTGTTTCTTTATTTGTAAACATTCACTTTTAAACTTGACTATAGAAACACTGCCAGTAAGTCTTCTGTGAGGAGACTATCCTCTTATGAGAAGTTTAGCATTACTATTAAGATGATGACTTTCCCAGAGAACTAAATACTATTCTTGTTCCAGTTTAGTATTGTGAGGCCTTCATATTTAAAGAGGAACATCAAACAAAGCAGCCTCCTGGGTGCTCATAATGGGTGACAGTGATCTCTGATAATCCCTTTCAAACTGTTAAAGGCTTGGGAGGATGGCAAGACTCTTTTCCTCTAAAAAAGAGAAAAAAAAACAAAAACAAAACAACAACCACAACAAAAAACCAGTGCCCCCAACCCTGAAAAGAACAGCCAGGTTCTTGTCCTCAAGGGAATTTCTCCCTCAAGAACCGAAGCTGAAGCTCAAGCTATGGCCGAGATCGGCTGTGAGTCTGGGAGTCAGCCGATGAAGACATAGATAGCAGATACATCTGTTTTCACATGAGCCTGTTGTTCTCTGTACTAACTGCTATAAAAACAACATGAAACCAGCCACACTTCAGTTTTGGTTCTAATGACTAAATCAAGGAATGGCACAATGGTGCTGTGTCATTAGAAATGAAACTGGGTTTTAAACAAGAGAACAGGGTCAACATTTTAATAACCTGACAAGTTCATAGAAAAATCAAAGCTGAAACTCTACCACCCCAGCCCTGAACACCTGCTGCCTAAGGTTGGTTCTGAACCAGTGAGCCCTCTTTCTTGCAATGAAGACACCAGATGGATGGGCCCTGACTTGCCTGTCACTGCCAAGGCCAGCTTCTTTCAGCTCACTGTACTGTTGGGTGCAAATGAGCCTCATTGCTGGCTTCAACAACTGTGTGTGACACTAGAAAAGAAAAGAAAAAAAACAAAAACCCAACACACACACAAAGAATACTTCATATCTGATTTTTATTTTTTCAAATACATAATCTTATATACTTTAACCCCACCCCAAGCCCCAAGCACTTTTTTTTTTTTGGTTTGTAGACAGAGTCTCACAATATAGCTCTGGCTGATCTGGAACTCCTTACGTAGATCTCTTGACACTCAAGAGATCTGCTTGCCTCTGCTGCATTAAGTGCTGGGCCACACATTTATTTTGTTATATGAATTAATTGATCTTCACTGAGGGGTTGCCATTTACATTTTGTTTTTGTTGTTTTTTTTTTTTTTTTTTTTTTGCAGATAAGTACTCACTCTGTATCCTAGGCTGCCCTGGGACTCTTGGCAGTCCTCCTGCCTCAACCTTCCAAGTGTTAGGATTACAGGCATAAGCCACCAAGTCTGGCCATCATTTACATTTTTTTTTTCAGATGAAGAAACTAGAGTTTGAAGAGGTGACTTAGATAGAAGCAGGCAGAGCTTGGGCTCTGAACAGAAAGATTTTTATCTACCACCAGGAATGGTAGCCATACTATAAACCCAGGAGCACTTGGGAGATCCAGGAAGATCATAAGCTCAAGTACACATGGAGACCTCACCTGTTCCCCTCCTCTACAAAAAAGGAAAGACACTTCTTATCTATGTCTTTATTGCCTTTGATCTAACTTGGTCTGTACCACCATAATGAAGCTCCTACAGTAAGCGTCCACAGGTTGCCTCCTCAATACCCACTTCTCCCTCAGTTGCCAAGGATGCTCCTCCCTACTTCCTCTCTTAGGGACCTGTACTGATGATGCCCATCAAGGTAGGCATCAGAACAGGTGATTGGCTCAATTCTGACAAGTGAGGTTTGAAGAAAACATTTGCTAGCCTTTCTGCGAACAAGCATCCCTGGTTCTCAGTTGTATTCCTAGAGGAGGCAATCTTTCTTTTCTTGTTGGTCTAGTAGAGAACTCAACGTTCACATTTCCTAAACTATTGTTTGTGCCAAAAATGCTAGCCTGAGAACCAAGCTGGCACACAGAAGAGGTAGTGCTCAGGAACGAAACAGATGTGGCACCCACCCAAGCACTAGAGCAATATCAAGTTTTCAGAATATAAGTAAAAGCAATGCCTTAGTTTTGTTTAGCCAATTTGAGTTTCTATCACACAAAAACTGACAAACAGTAAAAACACTGACAGAGTCCGGTAACATCTGGCTGCTGCCTGGGTTGTCAGTCAGCCTGAAACCAGTCTTTGACACCCATCATTAGTTTGGGGGTACACACATTCCTCTCCCACTTCGGACTCCAAGAGACCCTATTCTTCTATTCCTAAGACCTAGCTTCTTCAGTTTTCTACACCATCTCAGCTTAGCTCAGATGAAGGCAAGGCTTTTCCAAAAGTCCTATATAGTGACAAGTAAAGGACACTGTCTTCAGCAAAGGAAACTAATAGGGCAGGGGCTGGGCACCAGTAGTGACAAGAACAGTGTCAAGAAAATATTCTGCTGTAGTTCATTCGTCATATAATGTAAAGTCAGGCAGAAGGTTCTGTGGAACAATGATTTCCTTACCAGATTCCTGACCAAGCCTTGAGTCCCAAGAGTTTAGGCTTCTTACTTGCAGGTGAAGGACTCTCCCAGACATTTAGACATTTGACATCATAACTTATAAGTAATATAAATTTGAAAACCTGTTAAGAGAACTGGTTTTTGAGATTTTACTCAATCTCAGTTTCTCTTGAAAATTCTGTTATTTCCACTTCTGGCCATTATGACTGACTAAGCACCATGAAAAGATCATACCTTCTGCAGCTCAAAGGCGAGAAAGCATAAATGAGTGTGATGGGTTACATGTGTAAAGGGATCACTTCTTCCCTCAATCCCTCCACACCCAGTCTATCAGCAAGACTTGTTGTTTTCCAAGTATGAGTTGGTTTCTCTCCCTTTTCACTAGAGCTGTGTGATCTAGACACATGACAAATCCTGGGGTTTAGCTCAGCAGTCAGAGCCTGAGTTGCACACAAGGCTGGCCATGTTCCAGTAGTTCAGAGAACAAAAATAAGCGCTGGTAACTCCTCACACAACCATAATAAAAAGCCACTTATTCTGTCTTTTGCTCTCTCCTTCTGTCTCACATAATAACTGAAAAGATTTTTCTAAGACATCCATATTTCCCTGTTTAAAACCATCTAATTGGGGCAGGTGAAATGGCTCAGTGGGTGAAGGCTCCTGTCGTCAAGCCCAATGACCAGAATTTAATCCCTGGGATCTACCTGGTGAATAAACTGTCATACCTACACTCATATAACCACATACAAAATCAATTACAATTTTATTTTATTTTTTTTTTTTTTGGTTTTTCGAGACAGGGTTTCTCTGAATATCTCTGGCTGTCCTGGACTCACTTTGTAGACCAGGCTGGCCTCGAACTCACAAAGATCCGCCTGCCTCTGCCTCCCAAGTGCTGGGATTAAAGGCGTGCGCCACCACCGCCCGGCTCAATTACAATTTTAAAAGAAATAAACTGGTCCCAGCCTTCACTGGCAGCAGCACTCAGGACAGGGGACCCTGCATCTCACCTAGACAGCACAGCAGAGCTGGCCCTTGGTAGTGTGGGCATTGGTGGTGGTGGGGGCAAGGGCATGAGAGCGAGCGAGTGAGCTGGACTTACCCCTTGCTAGCTGTGGCATTGCGTGAGCTAGTTAGGGCAGTGCTGGAGAGCTCACCCTGGTGGTGAGAGTGTAAGAGAGCTGGTGGGCTGACCAACTCAGCTACTACCCAGGCCAAGATCCAGGGTTATGAGTTGGCCCACCACAACTATGAACTCCTGGAGCACACGAAGGGGCTGGTCCTGGAGATCCAAAAGCTACAGGATCTCCATGACACAGGGCAACAGCAGGATATCTGAGAGGAGTCCCAGTGAAGTTCCAGTATTGATGGTGTAGAAGAACTCAGAGGTTTTGTTCGAGAACAATGACTCAATGCATTGAACATTTTCAAGTAAAGATGTGTGAACGAAATGGTATACTGTGTGACACACTATGACACCCTACAGCTTCCAAGACAAGATTCTTATTTTGTTTTGGGGGAAGAGGTTGCAAAGGCAGAGGGCAGATAAGAAGGGACAAGGAGATGAGTGGGATTGGGGTGCATGATGTGAAATTCACACAGAATCAATAAAAAGTTAAAAAAATATTAAAAATGACTGAGTGTGGTGGTGCATGCCTTTAATCCTAGCACTCAGGAGGCAGAGACTGGTGGATCTCTATGAGTTCCAGGACAGCCAGGGCTACAAAACAGAAAATCCCTGCCTGAAAACGTAACAATAATAAAGATGGTCCGATAGCTTTCCTTTGTTTCTCAACTGATATACTATTGTGGCCTCTTATACCCCGACAGATTCTCAAGCCATTAAGATCTTTTCTCTTTTCAGAGCAATCCATCCACTCTTATAGGTTGTCTAAACAGTAGCTTTCCAGCTTCCTTCTGATTATAATCTCCATTAAAGACAAAACAACGAACTTTATCACTTTTAACTATAATACATCTAAACATAAAGAGAATAAAATTATTGTAAGATAATATTTTGAGTATTTTTGTTTTGAAAATATATTTACATTTTAAATAATGGTGTATATATACAAAACAGAATACAATTTATCTGTAAAGCAAAAATAAAACTCACAGGAAAATGGATAGACTTAGATTATATAATACTGAGTGAGGCACCTAGACTCAAAGAATCTTCTTCATATGCAATCTAGACTATAGTGTATATATGTACTTAAATAAAGAGCTATGTGAATATAGAAGGACATTTAGAAAGATGAAAAAAAAGGGCAATGTTAGGTGACAAGGTAGGTTGGCACGTAGGCAAAAGGACACGAGTTATGAAAGAAGATATAAGGCTAATTGTTTTGCTAGTTTCAACTCTTATAGAGTTTTTCTTTGTGGTGTAAGCCCATAAAAATATAATTTAGAGTCAAAGTGTAAAATCCCAATGAAACTCCACAGCTTCAGAATATGCATTTTAACAGTAAAGGAATTCACTGAGATGCAGAGTTTGGAACTGGGCAAGTGTTTGGCTACCTTAATCTAGCTTGTGATGTTTTTATCTATAAGTTCATTATAATAAATTGGCTAAAATGAATTTTATTGTATCTATGTGCATCTGGGCATGCTCAAATGTCTATGTAGGTGAGCATGTGCAGGTCAGAGGACAACTGTGGGGACTGGCTTTCTCTTTCCAACATGTAGGTCTCAGGGGTCAAACTCAGGCTTGGCAATGAGTACCCTAACCCACTGAGCTAGCTACTTTGCCAACCCTATCCCTTTCTTTGAAAAGCAAGTCCTAGTAACAAACTATAGAAATGATCCCTGAAAGTATAGGGGTTTGTTACTGAGATGTAACTTGAAGAAAAAAAAATAAAGTATTTAAAAAAAAAAAAAAAAGAAAAGCAAGTCCTGACCTACTAACCTATAGTCTAGAAATACTCCTCAATCTGTTCTTTAAATGACATTTTTTTTTTTTAAACTCTCATCTTCCAGCTTCTTTCTAAATGCCAGCCACTCACAGGGACTTTCTCCAACCACTTGATCAGACTTAGGCCAGCTAGATGAAGGTAGCCAAACACTTGCCCAGTTCCAAACTCTGCAGTTGTTCCTTCCTTTCCCTTCACAGAATATATTAAAGTTATAATTATGTATTTATTGGTGGAGTGTTGTTCCTTGTCTACATCCCAGCCCCTAGGTCAGCTTTCCAATGCAGAGATTTAATCTGCTTTCTTCCCCACTATATGTCCAGCTTCTGGTCTAATGATAGCAACAGAGTTGAATATCGTTGCTACCAACTGAGTGAGTCGATGGGTAGGCGGCCTGGATTTAAAAGCGAGCCTTCTCCACCGGGCGTGGTGGCACACCTTTAATCCCAGCACTCGGGAGGCAGAGGCAGGTGGATCTCTATGAGTTTAGGGCCAGCCTGGTCTACAAAGTGAGTCCAGTACAGCCAGGGCTCTGTTACACAGAGAAACCCTGTCTTGAAAAACAAAAACACAAAAACCAATCAAACAAACAAAAAACCTCAAGCTTTCTCAATGAAAGAAACCATGATTTCTTGTAGAAGTACTGAATTTTAGGATTGAGGCAAGATACACACAATTAAATGCCAGAAAGTAAGAAACTGCTCACATACAAAAGGATGGGGTCACATGACAAGGTCACAGGGGCCAGATGGATAGTTCCCATTGGCCAGTGCTGGAAAATTCTGAGCAGTAATATACAACATATCAGACTGTTAGACAAAGCATTAAATATTTGAGTTTATATTCATATAAACAGACAGTCTTCTTCATAAATGAATGTAGAATAGTCAAAATTTCCTTACAAATCAGTTTCAAATGATTTATCTAGAAATTACCCTCGAGGAGGTGGAGTTAATTCTGCCCACTGAGGGGAGGAAATGCTGGTTTCTAAGCAACAGAGGTAAGGGAGGCACAGATAATACAAAGTAACTACCTAGTAGGTAGAGCTAGCAGATAGAGCCCTGGCCCTGTTCAAGGCGGACTCTGCTGTGATGTCATGACAGGGTGAGGGAGGTACTTGCTACCAGAGAAAAACTCAACTAGACAGGCAGTTCACAACATAACTGCTTAGTATTCTGTTTTGTTTGTTTGTTTTTCGAGACAGGGTTTCTCTGTGCAACCACCCTGGCTGTCCTGGACTCACTTTGTAGACCAAGCTGGTCTTGAACTCCCAGAGATCTTCCTGCCTCTGCCTATCGAGTTCTGGGATTAAAGGTGTGTGCCACCATGCCCAGTTGCCTAGCATTCTTTGTATGAGTGAAAACATAAAAAACTAGAAACTGTCACCTAACAGAGGGATGGAGGACACATGAAAACTCATGCAGATGGGGGAGGGGTCCTCACTGAGGTACTACTGGCAGTTGAGGGCTGCTGAAGGAGGGTTATTGCTCTTTGAGGAGTGGCCAGTGGTAGGTTGTCCACACTCCAGTGCATGGGCCCACATCCATGTGTACATGGCCAGTTGGACTCAGGAGGTTATAATAATAATAATAATGAAAAAGAGGATAGTAAGTCAGGAAGGAAGTGGGTTAAGAGATCCTGGGGGAAGCTGAAGGGATGTGGTAGGGGAGTGGATATGATCAGAATACACTGCATGCATGTATGAAATTTCCAAAGAATAAATTAAAAAAAAAAGGAAAAAAGCATTCCCCTATGAGGTATCTCAGGACTGTAGACCCAAATAAATAGAAATAAAATGTTCTTTTAGTTAACAATAACGTGTCAAAAGTAGTTAGTAGTGATAAATACATGGTGGTAATATATGATGCAAGGAGAGGAAGAAGGAGAGAGGTATGGCAAACTGGACATATCCACGGTAGTTCATACGTTCTACATTAGGAAACAATTGTTTACAGTAAGCCTTACATTCTTAAATAGCACACATTCTCATTTTCTGTTAATAAGTATTTCTGGCTAGGCATGGTAGTGCACACCTGTACGGCACTCAGACTAGGCAAGAAAGTTGCCATGGGTTCAAAATTTCTTTGAGTTACACATCCAAGCTAGTGTGTGCAGTGTACCCTGTCAACAAAACAAAACAAACATTTCCTTGTTCAGTGTACATACTGCAAGACCATCATTTCCCATTAATACTAAATCATAGAGCCAGGTGGTGGAGGCACACGCCTTTAATCTCAGCACTTGGGAGGCAGAGACAAGCAGATCTCTGAGTTTGAGGTCAGCCAAACTACAGAGGGAGTTCCAGGACAGCCAGAGCTATTCAGAGAAAATCTATCTTGAAAAAACAAACAAAACAAACCAAAACAAAAAAATCATACAATTAAAAAGGATTTTAAGAGAACGTTTGTCTCAAGTCTCTTTGAATCAACAAACAGAACTCCCTGAAATAACTGACTAGTAATTATTTCACTCCAGGTAAATATTTCTCAAGATTACGAGCTGCTTTTGGGCAGTTTTCTAGTCTCATATTGCAGAGCAATAGAGTTTCAAATTGCAAAGGTAACACCTTGCTTGGTGCTAGGAGTGAAGTTAAAACCAGAGTATCCTGAAATATTACACCTCACTTCAGAGGAAAGGATACTCCATTCTTATTACAGGTTTCACTGTAAGATTAGAGCAAATGTGAAACATATCTCACTGCTATTTTAAAAAGAGGGGGATGTCTTAGGAACCAAGAAGGTAAGACCTAAGGTCAGCACCTCTTCAGTATCATTCAGGTATAGGTGGAAGTGCTGAACCCCAACCCAATCCATCAAAAGCTGCATTCAAACAAAGCCTCACACAGGGGTACTATTTGGCTCTAATCTCTTTTTTCATCACTAAATCTCATTTCATTTCCTAAATCAACCTGACAGTTTTCAACTCAAAACAGCTCTCTTGAGGGTCCCAAGGACTTACTTGTCAAATTCAGAGGTCTGGTCCATTATCATCCTGAGTCTCTGTGAAGTTTGTGAATTTTCTTTGGCACTATCTTCCCAGCTTTTGTTTTCTCCCTTTTCTCCCCTACCCCTTTTAATACTGCCACCTTTGCTACAAAGTTCGCCCTTTTAATACTGCCACCTTTGCTACAAAGTTCGCTCTATGCATAAAACTCAGTACCTTCAGCACTGACCCCTCTCTAGTATTCTAAAATTCTAAATAAAACATTACTTTTATTTAATAATTTTTTTTGTCTGCTTTCTAGACATGGTTTCTCTGTATAGCCTTGGCCTCCTGGAACTCGATCTGTAGATCAGCTTAGTCTTGCAATCGTAGATCCAACAGGCTCTGCCTCGAAAGTGACACTTACTGAATCTTTCACAGCATTGTGTTAGGCACTGGTGAACACACAGGCAGTTCTGAACCGAACAGAGCTTTATAGCCTACCAAGGAACAGCTATGGAGCACTTAATACAAGGGGGATGTGCTAGGGGAGGGCCTAAAGCCAATTCCAGTTCAGGGAGGTTCCCACATCAAGTGCAGAGCATCTAGAAATTTTAGATAAATGACATGTGCTGTTTCATATTAATGCATCTTGAATACTGCCCAGGATACACTTAAGAGTACAAAATAGTTTCCAACTCACCTGAGGATGACTTAGCTTTCATGGACTATTGAGGGCAATGAGAACGAATGTGGGCAGATCAGGTGAAAGGCTACTTAGTAGACTGGATGAGATGTTGCCTGGTTGCTGAGCCTTATGTTTCAGCAAAGAGGGTGAGAGATTGTCATAGCCGTGTTATAATGTAAGGTAGACAGACTCTCTAAAGATTTACTGATGGACATAGTATGAGTGATAAGGGCAAGGGTGGCGCTTATGTTGACTCACACATTTTAGGACCACAGAGCTGAGGAGCACTTAAGATAGGGAAGAATGGGATAGTTGGAGGTATAAGGCAGGGGTGTCAAGAATTCTGCTTCGATGATCAAGTTTGAATCGCTATACATATGACATAGGTGTCAAGTAGGTAGCTGAGTATTATTTGGAGTACAGAGGTCAGTGCTGGTGGTACCAAGGACGTTAAATGCCTGGATATGGAAAGATGTCTCAGCAGTCAAGAGCCTTGGCTGCTCTTACAGAGGACCTGGGTTCAGTGCCCAGTACGCACAGGGAACTCTAACTCCAGTTCCGGGGTGCTGACACCATCTGGTCTCTGTAGGCTCCAGCATCTCTACAAAAGCTTACACACAAACTCAAACAACACTTTCTTGTTTGAGACAGGGTCTCTCTACATAGCCTTGACTCTCCGGGAACTATGTACTACAGGCTGGCTTTGAACTCACAGAGATCCACCAGCCTCTGCCTCCAAGTACTGGGATTAAAGGCATAAGCCACATAAAAAAAATCTTTAAAAAAAAAAAAGCTTTGGGATGAGTTCATGTACCATAGAGGAAGAGGCCCTAAGGTGAATGCTGGGACACCACCATCAAGGTGAGAAGGGAAGGAAACTGAAAAGCAACCTAGATAAGAAAAGCTGCAGGGTGTGGTGGCCGGTGAAGAAAGTGAAGAATGAAACAAGGTGTGGTCAATTGTCAAACGTGCTAGAGCCAAATCAAGCCAGTGTCATCTACCACAGCCCAAAGCTAGTCTTTCCTGCTGCCTCATTTGTATTTTTTCTCATTGCCTCTTCTAAATATTTACTTGCAGTTGAATTGCCTGCTGCCTTCTCATACAGACTTGTCTTATTCATCCCAGAACATTTGCTACCATTTTTCTAAATGTTTGAGTACGAATATCACACAGACTTCTATAAATTCCAGAATATGTCCAGCAAGTCACAGCAACTAATATAGCGCTACAGCAATGGTCCTATTCCATATGCGGCTGCTGAGTGGTGTGTGCCGCTCCACAGGAGGCCAGAGCAGGAAAGTCATGATTTCAAGGCCAACTTGTACTATCTCACGGGACCCTGGCTAAGAAAGAAAGAAAATAATATAACTAATCTGTGGGTTTTGTAGGTATCTGAAGTAGTCTGCTACTAATTATATCCATTTTTGGCATTTTCTTTTTCTTACTTTTAATGTCTCATGCACTGCCCTGGCCCCAAACCACAAGCTGATCGGCTCCCTAACCTCCTTTTAAAGTTTGTTCCAGGCCTTGCTGACACCTCCAGAATTGATAACCAACATCACTATCAAGACTTCAGATGGTGAATTTCAAAACATTGACCAGAAGAGTTAGAGAAATGCACCAGGATGATATTTTATATTTCTATTTTAAAAACAGATTTATGTTTATGTGGTTTGATGTTTTGCCTGTGTATGTCTGTGATAAGGTGCCAGATCCTCTAGAAATGGAGTTACAGACAGCCATGAGCTGCCATGTGGGTGCTGGGAACTGAACCTGGGTCCTCCGGAAGAGCAGCCAGTGCTTCCAACTACTGAGCTATCTGTTCAGCCCCCAAGATGACATTTTAGAGGGAGATGTGGGTAAGAGGATCAGGAAAAGCTGATAGGTATGGGATGAAAAGTTTCTCTAAATCTTCACAAAATGAGAGGGAGTCACCATAGGTCTACAATTCAGTTATCATCTCTGTAGAAGAGTTAGTCATCAACAGACAAGTAACAACACAAACATCAGAGCCTTTTGGACAAAAGCCTCCAGTGACAAACCACACAGGACAGTCACTGCTAGCCCAGGCAAGTCCAGAGACAGCTGGAGGTCACAGGTACCTGCTGCATGGGCTAGTGCCTGAGAGCCAATGTCACATCTCATTCCCTTTGTCATGCTCAGAGATTGAGAAGGGTTTCTCTAAGTTACTGAGTACTTAGCAGGCATTAGATATTCAATATAATCTAGGGTTTCTCTAAGTTACTGAGTACTTAGCAGGCATTAGATATTCAATATAATCTAGGGTTTCTCTAAGTTACTGAGTACTTAGCAGGCATTAGATATTCAATATAATCTAGTAAACGATTTCAGAAGTGACAGTGACAAAATGAGACACATCGAATGAAGGAATGAGCAAGTAGAAACAGTTGGCTTGGAAATGAGTTAGAGGCTCGAGCGCCTTTTCAACAGTTAGAGTTGCCTGAAAGCAGGGAGAGGGGGTAAGAGTTATGTGTCAAACTCTTAAGTCAGCAGGAGCCAATCACTTACTATAGTCCTATGTTAATAGGTGATGGGATACTAGAGGGGAAGATCCTATGCTAGATTCAACAATCCTCATCTTCAGAAGCAAAGCCTCAAGCGCAAGCATGACACAACCACTCTATGAAAAGGTTAGGACCAATGAAGACCTCCAGATGCTGGCTGAGAATAGCAACGAGGGGCTGCTCAAAGTGAGGTTGAAACAGGCCTGTGCTGCGGTCGACACTACAGCTAAAATGAATGTGGGCTGACGCAAGGACCTGGTCCACGGTGGTTCCTACTGAGAGCAGATTTGAGTAAGCACGTCTCCATCGGCGGTGCCAACCCCAACCAAATGAACTGTGTACACTGATTTCTAAATGACAAGGTTCTATTTTTATAACTGGTAACGCTAACAGGAATACAAGACCTACCTTAAAAATGTCATTAACCATTAATTTTGTCTTTCTTGTAGACTGTTTTTTGGTTCTGTGATTGGGGGTAGGAGAAAGTTATATACCAAGCACTTTTAGAGGGTCAGATGATGTGTTAGAGCAGACTGAATATTCCTAAGTTCCCAGACTTATCTTTATCCATATCATTTTAACATATTCAAAATTAAAATGGTTCAGTATTAAGAACCCAAGTATCCAGTGAATATCTTTAGGATCTAAACACAAACTGTTTAACTCTGTGATTACAAGGTTAGGCCTATAATGCTAGACATTAGTGCATTTGCTAGTACACCTGGAGAAAAAAATTGTAATTTGTATTAGAGGAAGTCTGGAGGATCCTTTCGTCATATAAAGGAGCATGGTAAAGAGCTTTTTTTGTTTTTTGACACACGGTTGCTCTATGTCCTTGGCTGTCTTGAACTTACTTTGTAGACCAGGCTAACCTTGAACTCACAGAGATCCGCCTGCCTCCGCCTCCCAAGTGATGAGACTAAAGGTGTGTGCCACCACGCCCAGCTAGCTATATAGCTTTCTGACTCAGATAGGCAAGTTGAAAATATCCCACAGAAAAATGCATTTGAAAAATAGATGGGGTGATGAACACCTAGAGCCCTAGAGTTAGGAAGTAGAGGCAGGGAGCAGAGGTTCCAGGGCACCCTTAGTTACACAGAATTCAAGGCCAGCTCAAGAGAAAAGCATTTGATTCACATACTTATGAACTTTGTAGCTTTACAATACAGCACACTGAAAAATGTTGTTTGCTCTCAGTACTGCCTGATCTGGGGATTACCACTGCTGCCCAGCTGGAGCAAGCAACCCTACTACATATGCTAGCTTAAAAACTATCAAAATTCTGAAGTGCAGCTCCTACCTGTCCGTCACTTCTGTATCACAAAAGATGACCTGTAATTAAAATGCCATTTGATCTCCAGTATCCTGAATATGATGCACACCTTTCCTTCCTCCATCCCTGGAGTATTCTCAGGTCAGATGAATATATAAGAAAACAAAGAGGGCCAGGTGGTGGTAGTGCATGCCTTTAATCCCAGCACTCAGAGGAAGAGGCAGGAGCATCTCCATGAGTTCGAGGCCAGAGCGAGTTCCAGGACCACCAGAGATACAGAGAAACCCTGTCTCTAAAAACAAAATGCAACAAGAAAAGAAAACACAGAGGAACAGAACTCATATTGTGAACAACTCTGTCACAGTGTTTGTGTAGAGATGAGCCCATATAGTTCCATATAGTTCCAAATATGATCACATCTGATTTTTCCTCCCATTAGACCCAAGGATTTTACCCTATTATTTGAATTATGCTGGCACAAGTAACAGGAAATCCAACTCCTCTCAGAACTAAACATCAACAGTATAATAAAAAGCGATCTGGTATTCTCTGGCATGAGCTTTATGGACCAAAGTTTTGAAAATTAGAAGATAGGTTAACTGAAAAAATTCTTTTCAACAAATATACCATAAAAAGATAATCATTAAAAGTTACTGATGGGCCAGCAAGATGTGGTTAAGTGGTTGGGGGCGCTTGCTGCCAAGACTGACAACCTGAGTTCAATCCCTGGGACCTATATGGTGGAAGGAGATCCAACTCTCACAAGTTGTCCTCTGACCCCCACACTCATGATGTGGCATGCATGAATGCTCCTCTCCCAGATAAGAAAAAAAATTTTTTTCTTAGCACAATCCACTAATTTTCACTGAGCGGGAAAATAATATCAACATGGCCAGGGGACAGTTCTCTCTCATACTTAGATAGGAATATACTCTGTATCATTATCACTTATGCTGAATTCCAACAGGCTACCAGGGGTATCCACAGTCAGGGCTGAGGTCATCGAAGTGACGAGTAACATAATGAAGGGTAAGTGATAACTTACTATGGTCTGAATTCTTGTCAGCAATGCCAAGAAATTACTTTTAAATTTTTTTTCATTTCTGAGATGAGTTACTTGTTGAGACCTGTAGCCCTGTTCTCCATTATCTTCCCCCTAGAAACCTGTAGTTGGACAATGAGGGAAATCTTGATCTTGCTCTATAAATATTTCATTTCCAACTTCTAGGAATGAAGATAATAAACATATTTACTTGGGTTTTTGGTAAGTCATAAGACTGAAATGTTCAAATAAAAATTAAGTATTTTATCTGGCACTAATTTATAGTTTCATTTTGTCTCGAGCTGTTGGACCCTTGGCTTACCTGGTTTTGCAGCTGTTTGCTTATGGCATTTCTGTTATCATGAACAAGAAAGGGTGGTTAGCAGTGGCTTGGTGGGATTTACTTTGTTAATCTGGAAGTGGAGCTCAGGAGTTCAAAAGTCCCCAGGAATACCCCAGTGTCACCTGTAAAGTCACCATGGTTACCCTTCTGACCATACCTCAAATGCCCTCCCTGGCATCTGATTCTTCTGCTCAGTGATGGTCTCTTCAGTCTGTCAAAACATCAAAGGGGAAAATCCCCACACTCAGCAGATGGATAAACACTCGTAATTCAAACAATCATATTCACATCAATGTCTTGCAAAAATACAAGTCAGTGGAGTTTTCTTTATGTAACTCAAGCATCAATATTTTTTTCCTGCCTTTGTTAAAAGGGCACTTTTTTCTATCAGTGAATTGTTTTCTACTTGCTTCTACTTTTCTGCACTTGGTGCTCAGTGATATTTCTTTTATTATTATACTTACAATTTCCATTCTAGGATATTTACTCGCTGGCCAACATTATCTCATTAGTGAATATCACAAACGGGGGTGGGAGAAGGAAGGTGGGAAGGCGGGGTGTGGGGGGGAGGATAAATGAGGCAAGGAAGATTAACTGGATCTCACTTGAATCATCACATAATTTCTTAAGAAAACATTCATTTTTATTATAGAACCTAAAAGCATTATTTTATGATGTCTTCTAGCATACTCAGATGGGTAGACATTCAATGAGGACAGCAAACCAGCTCACAAATCAACTGCAGGAGTCTCCAAGCAGCCACCCTTAGAGTGCAGCACACTCCCCTTACTGTGGGAGGAGTTCCAGTAATCTCTGGATGTTTTTGGTAATGATAAGGGAAAGCTACTGCAGTCTAAAGACTTTAAAGACTGGCTGCCAGGGGACCACAATGACATAGTAGCCCAGGAGCCAAGGAAATATGCAAAATTATCATAGACATGTAGTTGGCATATGATTTGACAGGTTTACAGTGAGCAACGAAACAGCAAAGACAGATAGTATGTTTTATCCCTTTAGTGTACAGAAGTCAGATTTTCAAGTCGCAGCAATAGGTGCTGTGATAGCCCCTGAGACAAGTTACCCTATGCCCTGTGCCCTTGCCGTGACAGTGAGAAGTGGAAACACAGAAGAAAAAGTGGCTTACTGTATGCAGGAGGCCCTTGAAAGTGACAAACTGTATGTTAGTAAATGACAAAACATAGTTTGAGGCTTTATTTAAAAATCTCTCACTGTTCATTATCAAAGTTACAAGATTGTTTGCATACCAATAGACTGACTGTAAACAGGAAATTCTCATTAAGGAAAGATGGGCTTACTGTAATTTGATCTTTTACAAAAAAATTACTGCAAGTTATTAATAACAGAATTTCTCTTTTACTTTCTTAAGTCTAATTCTCTTGAAAATTCAACCAATGTTTCCACTTTCCTGACTAAGGTTCAACCATGGTCACCTTAGGAAATACCCCACTTATTTGTTAATCAGAAATGTGGCACATTTCCACTCTTTTTCATCCAGCAAAGGCTTCGGCCGAATTCTATTTCACGAGAAGACAAGCAGCTCCAGAGGTTCTGCTGTGCCTCAGCTGAGGTTTACTGACGGCAGTGGAGCGAAGCAGTGGTGCAGAGTCAGCCCTGCCCTGGTGCCCTATCTCTCATGGAATCTTCCTCCTTGGCTTGCAGCAGCCACAGGTTTCTGTTGCCTCCACCGAACCTGACTGAAGCAAGGGTGACACGCGCTCCGGTAAGTCCTGACTCAAGGTGGCTCCATCAAGCGAGGACCCAGTCCTTCAATCTGTCGGTTGGGGGACAATGCTAATATGAAGAAAATTATCTGGGTAGCTCAGATGCTCACTCAGCCACTGCAGAGGGGTTTCCAGCATTGGCTCAATTCCATGAATCATCACTTGGTTCTTTTTCTCTCCATCTGTTCCAAGAAAGAAATCCAATAGTAATCAATAGAATTGAAAACCACAAAGAAAAGATAATCTGTTGCCTTTTCAGATTCCTTAGTGAATAAATGGATTTCAAACATATCCTCTCAACAGGAAATGAAGATAAGGAGAAAGTTTAAATGTTGCAAAATGTCTCATCCTAAACAGAAACCTGAGGGTTGCAATGAATTCTGATAAAAATTCTGTTGCTATATGAAAGTATTTGTTCTTTCTTAATTACTGTGCTTGCCTGAGACTGACGTTAGTGAAACTATCCTGGAGAAAACAGCAGGGTAAACCCATTGACCAAAATATTCTATGTACACATTTAAAACCACCATAGAAGGCTGTTAAAAATGGTAACTCTGTGGAAGGCCACACACCCTTGAAAATATAAAGCAAAAATATGGCTAGAACTGATATAGAATCAGATTAGAATTTGAGAGAATGTTTAACAGGTAGCTTTGCTAATTATCAGTAATGTGTTCAAGTATATCCCAATGTGTTAGAGGTAATAGAAGCCTAATTAAAGCTGTAATCATAGAGAACCAATCATATGACTTGGGGGATCCTGTCTTAAGAGTTATGAAACCTGATGGATTTTGCTAATACTCAACTGCTAATGAAAATGGTACTAAAGGGTCTGCTGCAGGACTCGGTAGATAAAAGCACACGCTGGCAAGTCTGATGGTCTGAGTTTGATCCATTACATCCAGATGGTAGAAGGATAGAACCTAATCCTCCACGCTGTCCTCTGACCTCCATACCCACACCATGGTACGTGGGTAACCACCGCTACACTAAAGTGAATTAAAATATAATACAAATTTAAAGGATGCTGCAATTAACACCTTTAAATTAAAAGTTTATTAACAAATAAAACAAAAATCCCCTAATGTAAAGAGCACCCTCCAAAAAAAAAACCCAAAAAACCAACCAAACAAACAAAAAACAAAAACAAACCACCCCAAACCAAACAAAAATAATCAAAAAGAAAAAGTAGGAAGTATTTGTTACCCTGCAGTACAATTCCTCAATAATGTCTTCATAATACAATGGCAACCTCCTCAGCTTCCTGGAGACAAAAGGTAACAATGGGGCAAAATTTTCAGATGGGACAGGGACACTTCAGATGCTATTATCCTTTCTGCTCTATTCCAAGTGCCCTTCAGTCCCCACTGTTCAAATTCTAGGAGGGCCTGTCTGGTCAGTCCTCACTACTCTTAGGTCTAGGATGGCCTGGCTGGCACCTGAAAGCCTAACTTTTAAAGAAGTGTTCAGCCTTCCAACAGAGGCAGAAGGATGGATGAGCAGGGAGAGATCAACAGAGGACACAGAAACAGTACAGTCAAAAGAGAATGCTCAAGTAAGAAATCTGATAAGTATGCTACCAATTCTTAACATGACCAAGCAAAGCTTCACCATATCCCTGTCACAGTTCAGTACAACTCTGGGGGAAAAGACCACTGCCTTAGGACCCCAGTACCTAAAAACTGCCTCTCTTGCTTTCCTTTCCCTACCTATTTTAACAACAACAATAACACCAACAAAACCAAACCTGCTTTTATTGCTTAGTTAATGTATGTGTGTCTGAGTGAGTCTGTGTGTGTAGTGAATGTAATGTTCACTGAGGCCAGATGAGGGTGTTGGGTCTTCTGGACCTAGAGTTATAGGCAATTGTGAGCTGCCCAACATGGGTGCTGGAATCTGAACTGGGGTCCTCTGAAGAAGCAATGAACTAAGAGCTGAGCCATCCCTCCAGTCCCCCTAGCCAGTCTTGCTGTGTCTATGCAAATGTTTTCACACAGCTATAATCATAGCACTAATACAATGACTGGTTTCAGAATACTGGTCAGAACCATCTACAGACAGAAGATGAAGCTGTACACCGAACATGGAAGACTGTATGTCCAATCTTTGCAAAGATTTATGAATTGGAGTAAGATTAGTGAACACTCCAGTTCTCTACAATGATTCATCTTTCTACATTCTAGACTGCCTTCTTAGAATACCTGAAAACATTTCCAGTATGATTCTCTTAATATCCTTATTATATATTTCTTTGAGCTATTTTAATATTCTCAGAATTTCCTCCCATTTAGAACTGAGTCAAAAAAATGAAAGTGTGGTGAGAGTAAAAGTTCCTTTTGTGTACAGGTTCTCGAGCTAGTCATCTTTTTCTGAGATAGTTAAAAACTAACAAGTCACTACTCAATTCTCATCACAGTCACTAAAGCAGCATTTAAATATGAGAGTGAATACACATGAGTGTGTCCCATCCACTGACACACATGTACTTGAGAAGGCAGATGACCAATCCTGTTATAGCCGATGGAATTTGAGTCACTCGCTCAAGCCAGAACTTCAGAACATCCCACCTCTGCATCAAATTTGCCACATCATGCCACTGTAGCACAGGGTAGGCAAGTACTGGCTCCACAGCTTTCAAGTTGGGGTCACTCTTAATTCTTTGTATGAATTTGTTCTAAACTTGGACAACTAAGTTGCTATACCTCACATCAGAACAACTGAAGATGTGAGATATGACCAGGTATGGTGGCTCATGTTTGTAATCTGAGCACATGGGAGACAGAGTCAAGAGAACAGCTCTTACAATATCTGAAAACATTTCCAGTATGGTTCTCTTAATATTCTTAGTCTACAGACTATCTCAAAACAAAGAAAAAGAAAGCAACAAGACAAACATGCAAAATATTTTGTCATAGCATGCACTGATCCAAACATTTCATCAGTATTTATCCCTTTCTTTGCTTTCGGTCTTCTCTCCAAAAGTAACTGTAAACAGAGATTTCTTGGGATGAGACAGGACTTCCCTTGTGACTGTAACCAAAGCTCCTGTTGTTCATAGATGTCCTCAGCAGCTAGCACGGTACTGACACACTGTGATTATGCAATCCAGTTTTACAGCTGCAGGTGGGATGGGCAGGCAAAGCACCTCAGAATAGAGTTTGGTGGCTAAGCCTGCTACCAGGCAGTGTGTGACCGTGGAACTGTGGCAGCTAGTGGGGAAAGGTTAAATAAAGGCAGTCCCAGATAACAAGTGTGCATGTTCTCACCTTACTTTAAGCTTCCATAAACAACAAAGCATGGCTGGGTAATTTGGGAATTACCTACACTAACAAAAAAAAGTACCAATGAAATAATTCTTATTTTCCCCTACCAAAAGAGAGGAATCCCTTGATGAGCCTGCTAAACTAAACATGTTTGGTGGACGTGTCTGTGTTTCTAAATGAGACTCTTGACTTAATACTTGAAACTGGAAACATCACTCCAATAGATGACTCAGGACTACACTGCACACTTCTCCCTCCCACTTGGAATTTGGCATTTTGTTTGTTGGGTCTTACAAGAGTAACCCAGGACTTGCAAGGCAAACATTACCATCAAGCTTGACCCAACCCCAACTGGAGTTTCAAAAACACCATGTGGAATGCTGTCCTCTGGGCATGGAAAGACCATGCCCTCTGGAATAGTCAGTGCCTGTGATTCCTGAAAGATCTTCACAAGACTACACCCATTAGCTTTCCACCATGGAGCTGGGGAGGGGCTCACGAGACCATGGCCCTCCCTGAGGATTTATAGACAATGCTCCTGTCACTCCTGTCCCATTAGACTTGAGTGGAAACCTTTTCTTGCCTCTGTCACTAGTCCTATCTGAGATGAGCAGATGGCAAATGTCTCTCAAGGAAAAGCTCACACAATAGAAGCTTTAAGCTTAGCAAACATTTAAGACAGTAATCAAGAGAAGTAGTAGTGATCACTCATATGTCATTTTTGCAGAGTAATTGATTTGGCCGTTATTTTCCATTTGTGATGTGAATTCTCTAAAAAATATATTTTACAGAACCATAGTATAGTTAGCAAAATTGAAAAATGACGTCAAACTATTAGGTAGTCTATAGACAAATTTATCAACAGTCCCAATATTTTTATCTCCAGTCTGGAGCTCAGTCCAGTCCAGTCTGAAGGAGTGCAGCCTTTAGAGAACTGCACAGAACAAATCACTTCTGAGAACAGTTATTACCCACAGTTCTGGGGCGAAGGTGAAGACTGATGTACCAGAAAGTGGTGTGGGCCTTCACTTGATGTTCCCAGGGAGCGGGCAGGCAAGAGATAAGGTTCACAGCCACAGCCCTTTCAAAGGATATACTCCAACAACACTGCAGGGTGAATCTTCCAAGTCAAGGATCTGGGGGACACTTTAAAAAGAGGATGGGTTCACATGTGGCACTGAATTTTTATGCTCTAATCTCCTTCAATCTGCAACAGGGTTTAGACTTCCAATTTTGAAAAGTATAGAGTATTATTTTGTAAGGTGTCCACATACTAAAAATCTGTATCTACCTTAAAGTGAATAGTGTTAGAGCAGTTGTATTTTAAGGAAAATAAATTCATGGTTTGGAAAGACTACCCGATAACTCATGACTGGTTCCACTCTTATAGCAGTGGGCCTGGGATTGTTTCCTAGCATGGTATACATATTACCCCCAGCAGGCAAACACACACACACATTAAAAACAATGTAGCATAGGTGTGGTGGCACATGCCTTTAACCCCAGCACTTGGGAGGGAGAGGCAGGTTGATCTCTGTGAGCTAAAAGCCAGCCTGATCTACAAAGTCCAGGACAGCCAGGGCTGTTACACAGAGAAACCCTGTCTCAAACTCTCAAAAAAAAAAAAAAAACAAAAACAAAAATAGAAGCTTGTCAGTTTCATGAGGTACCATTTATTGATTGTTGGTCTTAGAGCCTGAGCTACTGGTGTTCTGTTCAGGAAGTTGTCATCTGTGGCAATGAGTTCCAGGCTTTTCCCCACTTTCTCTTCTATTAGATTTAGTGTGTTGGGTCTTAAGTCTTTGGACTTAGGTTTTGTACAAGGTGATAAGTATGGATCTAATTTCATTCTTTTACATGTGGACATCCAGTTGGCCCAGCACCACTTGTTGAAGATGCTGTCCTTTTTCCATTGTACGGTTTTGGCTTGTTTTCCAAAAATTAAGTGACCATAGGTGTGTGGGTTCATTTCTGGGTCTTCAATTCAATTCCATTGATCAACTGATCTGTTTCTATACCAGTACCATGTTGTTTTTATTACTATTGTTCTGTAGTACAGCTTGAAATCTGGGATGGTGACACCTCCAGATGCTGAAGGTATTTATCAGTTGTAGGAGTTCTCTGGTGGAATTTTTGGGGTCACCTATGTATACTATCATATCATCTGCAAATAGGGATAATTTGACTTCTTTGTTTCCAATTTGTATTCCTTTGATCTCCTTTAGTTGTCTTATTGCTCTAGCAAGAACTTCAACCTACAGATTGGGAAAAGATCTTTACCAACCCCACTTCTGACAGAGGGCTAATATCCATAATTTATAAAGAACTCAAGAAATTAAACACCAAGAAACCAAATAATCCAATCAAAACATGGGGAACAGAGCTAAACTGAGAATTCACAAAGGAGTAATCTCTAATGGCAGTGAGACACTTGAAGAAATGCTCAACATCCTTAATCTTCAGAGAAATGCAACTCAAGATGACTCTGAGATTCCATCTCACACCTGTCAGAATGGCTAAGATCAAAAACTCAAATGACAGCACATACTGGCGAGTTTGTGGAGAAAGGGGAACACTCCTCCATTGCTGGTGGGAATGTAAACTTGTACAACCACTATGGAAATCAGTCTGGCGTTATCTTAGAAAACTTGGAATAGCCCTACATCAAGACCCAGCCATACCACTTCTGGGTATCTACCCAAACAATTCCTCACCAAACCACAAGGACATATCCTCATCTATGTTCATAGCAGCCTTATTTGTAGCAGCTAGAAACTGGACACAACCCAGATGTCCCTCAACCAATGAATGGATAAAAATTTGTGGTACATTTACACAATGGAATACTACTCAGCTATCAGAAACAAGGAAATCATGCAATCTGCAGGCAAATGGATGGAACTAGAAAAGCTCATCCTGAGTGAGCTATCCCAGACTCAGAAAGATGCACATGGCATCTACTCACTTATAATTGGATTTTAGCCATATAGTACAGGATAACTATCCTACAACCAACACACCAAAAGGATCATAAACATAGACTTTGTTACCTATTAATGAGACAATTTGTCCTAGGGGTGCTACCATGTAAGCCCCAAGTGCAAGAGGAAGCTCTTAGCCCTCATATGACTGTTGAACTTAGAGGGGCTGATATACAGGGAAACTTCACATTGGAGGAGTGGGATCGTTGGGAGAGGGAGGAGAGGGTGGGAGGGTGGAACAGGGAGGGGTGGAAGGAGGGCACTGTGATGGAGATGTAATTTGAAGTAATAAATGAACAAAAACAAAAACCCCAAACCAAACAAACAACACCCCCCCCAATCCAAAAAACCAAAAATGAAATCTTAATATACCCACCCACCCAAGCACATTTTGGCTTTATGAGCATGGTAGGAATATACAGAAACAAATACAAAACGGGGGGGGGGGGGGAAAAATCCTATTGGCTAATTTGCTAATGAAAAGTACAGGCTTAAAACAATGGTAACATTTAATGCCAGCAGACAGATAAATGTACAACAAATATAAATGCACACAATAATATAAATCAGACATAAAAGGGGAGAGAAGAATCATGTAGACAGGTGCTACTAACAGACACACTGGGAGTTCAGACATGTACCCTGGAATGAATGACCAATCTTGGTCCTTTGAGCTTTCCTTACATAGGAAGTGAAGGTGTCATACAGAGTCAGAGCTCATAATCTGATAGAGCACCAGCAGCAGGAAGGAGGTTAACAGAAAACAAACACGTAAGTTGGACCATCTTTGGAACTTTTCAATGAACCTCCACATTGGGGTTTATTTTCAGATGTTCTCTAGAACCATTCTGATCATTAGACTACCATAGAGGTTTTTCTTCACATTTCCTGAGGAGGCACAGTTGGTAAGGTAGTGAAGGCTGATGTGTGACTGAGACATATTCCAAGTCTTGACTGGTGCTCAGAACCTAAGGTCTCTTCCCACAGAACTGGACTAACTATAAACCTCTGGTCTAGAAAGTCCTAACAACAGGCCCCTCAGTCATACTCCGTATCTCATGTTTTCATGCCAGAACAGCAAAATCTTTCCTTCAGATGTCAACCATCAGCATTTCTAGCTTTCATTCAGATGAATTTGTGATTCTCCAATTTCTCATCTTAGAGAGTGAATAAAGACTCTCATCTCTAGGGTTCCTTGGAGAGGAATTTAAGAAGAGAGCCCACTAGAGTCTGCAGAGGGCTTGGACACAGCAGGTATTCAATGAAATTAATTCATTTTTCCACCCTTCCCAGGGTGTGAAAAATATTACAGATTAAATGTGTCTGGGGTGTAGTTTGTGTGGTAGAGAGGTTGTTTGTGTGCACAATGCCTTAGGTTTGATTCCCAGGACTACATAAAATGGATGTAGTGGCATACACCTGAAATTCCAGCTAGTTCAGGGAGTAGAAACAAAAGAATGCAAAGTTCAAGATCATACAGCAAATTTTAGGCCAGGTAGGGCTACATACATGAGACCATGAGGGCGGAGGGGGGGGAGTCAGTGGGAGGGCAGGGAGAGAATGGAAGTCAAGAGAAGGGGAGGCATATGCTCTAAGGTATGGTAATAAGTTAATTCTTTTGGTACTAGATATCCTTCAAGATATATAATATGGATTTAATTATGTGATTGGCAACCAAAAGGTGTGCATAATGCCTAAGGTTTGATCCCTAGCACTACATAAATTAGAGGCTAAGAACTTAGCTTCTAATTAATCAGTAGCACTGTTCAAAAGAATGGGGCAACAAAACCTCAGGCTCAGTATTATACAAATTGACATTCAAAAAAATGCAAAAGCCATAAAATAAATTCAACATAAAAATCCAGTGATACACCTCACCTAAAAGTCAAAGGAGCCCTAACATATTATGGTTATATTGTTTAAAAGATTAAGATTCTTTTTAAGAACATGGTGACACATACCTTTAAACCCAGCAGGCAGATCTCTGAGTTCCAGGCCAGCCAGTGCTACATAGAGAAACCCAGTCTCAAAAAACAAAAAAATCAAAAACAACAATGAAAAGCCCCCCCCCCAACCCAAATCTAACAAAACAAAACTTCCTCAAATAGAACACAACAAATAATCTCACTGTTGTAAAGGCTTTGTTCTACCTCTCCTGTGAGCTTCTTTAGAGTCCACAATGATGACCGAGCTGCTGCAGATGGGATCCTCGGGTCCAAGCCTATTGCAGCAAGGGGTCAGTAACTAGAGTCTTTAAAACAACCTGCCTTGGCTTCTAAAGACATCCTGCAGTTTCTTTCTGATTGACATGCAATTAAAATCTCTTAGTTTAAAGAGGAGGCTAAAGGAAGGGATGAAAAAGGAACACAGTCTTTAATGAGAAAATTTCAACTGAATTAATCTTTTCTTAGGTTCACATCTCTAAGTATGGAGGAACAGAAAGCAAAGACCAAATGGACTGACATCCAATTTAACCACTGAAACTTCAGGTTTATTTTATGATTCAAGAACAAATTTTCTAAAAATTATTTAATAATTCTAAGAAAGTTTTAAGACCAATAAGGAGACAAATTTTTTGATTATCACCAGCTAGTCTGCACATTTTTCCCATCTGATAAACTCTCCAAGCTCAGAACTGACATGAGAAAGCACAGGCTAGAATCTGAGGCGCATACATCATGTTCTGACTCAGCTGCAGAGGTAATAGTTAGCGAGGTCAGGTCACAGGGGGTCAAAGCAAGCCAGGATACGGCCAGAGGGATACATCAAACACTGATTTTAAAAGGGCAATTAATCTTACACAGAAGTGCTTCCTGGGGAATGAGATCTCCATCTAAGAGCACACTATATGCTGTAGCAGTAAAAAAAAAAAAAAAAACGAGCACACACGAACACAGGGCTTTTATCCCGTGATCACAAGCAGAAGGAGAGCGCTGTTTATCAGAGAACTACAAGCCTTTTACAGCACTCCATTAAGATCTTCCAGGTCCATGCTCACTCAGTGCCAATCATAAGGACCAACTCACAGTCCGTGTTTCTTTTTTCCATATATAAACTATCTATTGTACATATTATTCTATTTTTAAATATTTCCATAGCCTTAGCTCTTTAGATAGCATCATCAACTTCTAGATGTGTATTCATAGCCTTAGCTCTTTAGATAGCATCATCAACTTCTAGATGTGTATTCATAGCCTTAGCTCTTTAGATAGCATCATCAACTTCTAGATGTGTATCCATAGCCTTAGCTCTTTAGATAGCATCATCAACTTCTAGATGTGGATTTTCTTGACTTTTGCTTATAGCCATTATATTTCTTAGTGAGGACATAAACCAAAATTTAAAATTAAAACCATATAATTAGCCATAATAATGGAAACTATAGTCAGTGACTGTTTAGACTATTTAAATAAATTAAGAGTCTCCTGACGATGAATTTTAAAAAAGGTGAAAGTTAAACATTAAGCCTTGTTCACCAAAAGAAGGAATACAATCTTTAAAAAGCTTTCAAAAATATTTCCTTTAATAATGTTATTACACTTGAAGAAATAAATGTTAAAAAGGTAAAAATTAGAAAAAAAATAGAACAAAAAGAATGTTATTACTATTTGTGCATCTGACTACCAAGGTGCACACATGGTAGTCAGAGGTTAACTGAAGAATTACTTCTCTTTCCACTATGGGTTCTGAACTCACACCATCAGGCACTTTTACCTGTGGAACCTCTTCCTCACCCTCAAGAAACTCTTGCTGTGATTGCATAAAGACCAAGTAGCTCCGAGCTTACCAGTTACAGATTAGCACGTGTGATGGACAGAAAAGCTGTGCCGTGAGACAAGGCTGGGAGCGCAGAGCTCACTTGCCTTACTGAACAGTGTGCACCTATGACTTCATTTTCTAGTGCCAGCAACAGAGCAAATGTTGCACAAGCCTGTGCCTTCCAGTTCTGGAAAAGCCAGGCTAACTCACTTAGCTTCTTGAGATTAAGGTTTAAAAAAAAAATTAAGGAAAGGAAATCAGAGGCATCTTTTGTTGGATCCAGCATCACATCATCTCCATTAATAGAGAAAGAAAATAATCATTTTAGCTCTTTGATTTTAGAAAAGACATATACCAAGGGGCATAGATCCGAAGAGATTTTGTATCAGTAATATTAGCCAGCAATGCCTGTGTGCTGGACAAAGCACTGGGATGGAGGAAGAACAAAGCAATGAAGGCAAAGAATCTGACTAATTTAAATTTATCATACAGTGTATGATAAATTTAATAAATCACAATTATTGAGTTTAGGCTGAACCTTATCGATGATTATAGTAGATCTTTACTCACAAAAGACCAACATTTAAAATGCTGTTAGAATTCCCACTATAGACAGTGTTTCTTTCATAAAATAATGCAATCAAGAACAGAGAACAATAAAAACAGAGCTGTGAAGAAACTGAAAGGCAAGGCTCCCACTACAGGAGGTAACCCACTTCTCCATAGGTTACTATGGTAGTCTTCCTGAATGGCAAACGTTCCATTAGTACCGACAGCACCGGCAACCTACTTCTGAACCTCTTGAGTGTTTTAGTAAGTTATATGATTGATGATAATCAAGTCTGCTGCAGGGTATGCAGTAAGGTAGAGATGCTGTAGACAAATTTGTTTCTTTTTCCTTCCAGAACCACAGTTGTGACATTTCTAATCCTGTCCAGAAGCTAGTTCCTAAAAAAGCCAATCACTGGCTTAGAAGTATTGCCATAAGTGAAGGTATAATTGACCTTTATACATTTCCTATAATTCTTGTTTGTAAAAATATATTAACAAAGCTGCACACACAAAATAAAAACTTGGCTAATTGTAAAACCTTAGAAAAAATGTAAGACTATGAAGTCTCACATGGAAAAACATTGTCTCATTTACATTCTACAAGTAGACTGTAATAGGAAACTTACTCATAAACTAAGAAACCTAGATGCATTAAAAATTTCAATGACTGCCCAATTCAAATGGCAGGAGGGCACAGAGACACACTAGTTCACATTCTAATGTGATGCAGAAAAAGACTAGAGTTATAAAACTTCATTCTTCAACACTCATCTGAGGTTGGGGGGGCTGCAGTGTGACATGTGGTCACATATTCAAACGCTAACCCTCTGGGAGCAGTGGCTCATATGACAGCTGACTGCTGCAGTAACAGCCCAGACTCTAAGATATCAATAACTAACTTTAATCCTGTCCAACACCTGAAGGATCTGCCTCCAGTGTTTCTGTCACTCACCCGAGCTGCTGTGTTTAAAAAATACACCACACACCATACGGAGAACTCTATATAGAAACCACATAGAACAAGGAAAAACACGAATTCACTATTTTTAAAACATGATTTCACTATTTTTAGCATTCTCATAAAGCATATTAAAAATAAGATAATTGCCAGGCACAGTGGCACACACATTTAATCTCATCATGTTTGAGGGTGAGGCAGTTTAATTCTTGAGTTCCAGGATAGCTTGGTCTACACAGTAAGCTGCAGACCAGCCAGGGTAAATAAATAGTAAGACTTTGTCTCACACACACTCTCTCTCTCTCTCTCTCTCTCTCTCTCTCTCTCTCTCTCTATCTATCTCTCCTCTCTCTCATGCACTCACACGCCACACACAAAGAAAATAATTTGAAGGTAGATCACTTAAGTTGGATATAAGTCCCCAGCCTCAATTTCACCAAGTTTCTTAGGCCTTCTCATCATTTTCCAAGCTTACTGACAAGTTCAGGTATATCTACAGAAAAGGCATATAAACTCTCTCAGCAAAGGGAATGGGCAGGACCTTTTATACTACA
Source organism: Lophiomys imhausi (assembly GCA_907164525.1). Classification (NCBI taxonomy): domain Eukaryota; kingdom Metazoa; phylum Chordata; class Mammalia; order Rodentia; family Muridae; genus Lophiomys; species Lophiomys imhausi. The sequence goes on from CAJQZJ010001265.1 coordinate 67,094, forward strand.
TACCACAGGCAGGTGGTTCATGAGGGTTCCACAGTGGGGACATGTACCATGCGACCTGACCCCCCTTTCCTTTCTAACTGTTTCACTTTGGTACATCTTCATCAAGACTCAATTTCTACTGTCTGCTCAGAACTGATGAGGGCACTATTCACTACACATCTTCAGTCCAGATCACCAAAGGGCTATACAATCTTTCGGTCCATTCAAAGTAAACAAGAGCTTTCTTCAGAGAATACTACACTGTATCTTTCCTATCGCAGAGCAACAAGACAAATCTTTCCTATTGCAGAGCAACAAGACAACATATACAACACAAAGAAAATGAATGACAGAGATAAAGTTTATGACATCACATGGAACGCAGAAGTTAAACAGGTGTCAAGGAAGTATATCAAGGAGTAAATAAGTGCAAAGGATGTTGGGAGGAACAGGAAAGGGAAAAGAGAGCCTACTGAACTATTCACCCCTCAGAAGAGCTGCAGGACACTACTAGTGCTAATCTGCCATGGTCTATGTCTTTCTTTACATCTGTGCTGCCTGTGTAATACCAAATATAAAATCAGGAGAAAATAGCCCAACACAAAGAACTAACCAATGAAACCTTGAAAGAAATTTATAGAAACAAGAATGGAGGTCTGTCAGTCTAGACAAGTCATTGAAGAAAGCCCTTAACAGTTGTGATAGGGATGCTAAAGTGTACCTCTTCCCAGCTGATGGCTTCTGGCACAGGTGTGGGAGGTGGGGGAACCATGCAGGGGGTTGGGAAGGACTCAGTTACCTTTAAGCGCTGGTCACTGGGAGTCTGACCATGTTCCAATGAGTATATGGGAAACACAAATTGGATTTAGTAAATTTCTTTCTCTTCCTTCCTTCCTTCCTTTTTCTTCTTCATTTGGGGAAAGGGCCAAAAGTGGTGGTGGTCAGTGGACCTGGGAGGGCTGGGAAGTGAGTGTGATAGGGGTGCATTGTGTAAAATTCCTAAATAATCAAAAATATGTTGAAAAAAAAAATAGAGGTTTGTTACACTAGGTACCTGACCAGGTTTTAATAATTATATTGGAACACTGGGAAATAAAGAAGACTCAGCAAAGTTTATAGGTGTTTTATATTTTCCTAAATAAAAATTAAGCATATAGTTTTACATTTTTTAAAATATTAACATTTAATTTATTGCATATGTTAGAAGACAACTTTTGGGAGCTAGTTCTCTCTTTCCATCATGTGGGTTCCAGGACTGAACTGAGGTTGGAAGTTTGGGGGCAGATGCCTAGTCATAGCTAATCACCCAGCTGGCCCGGTTTTGGACACTGACTTTGCAGTATATTGAAAGAGGAAGATATATGACTTCGGGCCTAGTAGAGAGAAGTGCAGATCTCTGAGTCATTTGAACTCCACTGGAACCACAGACACCATGTACCTGTGCTCACCTTTGGGTTGCTTCCTGTTCCTTCTATCTTGGCTCATTCCCCTAGCCACTTGCAGATCAGACGTAAAAGAACACAAAGCAGTTGGACTGCATTACTCCAATGATCCCAAGTTTGCCACCATACCACAGCACATTCTACTGTCATGATGAAAGAAAACTGAATTCTTCCATGGTCAAATCACTTCTCAGAGGGAGGAGCAGGCAATGGTGCCACATGGGTTCTGTGAGCACTTTCTCTTTTTATCATATGATGATAGCTTGTTCTTATCCACACCCCCAAATCACAAGTCTTTCACTTTCAGCTTGAGTGCAAGTATGTCAAAATGCTCCACTCTGACATCGTACAGGTATCCCAATCTACACAGTGCAGATCTTCACTCAAGAGACTTGAAGCTTCTGAACACTCTTCACAGATTTTAAATGATAATTGAAGATAAATATGAAATTAAAAGAGTCAAAGACAAAAGTTTTCTAAAGGAAAAGACTTAGAAAAAAGATGTGCACAATTCCCTGGTATGAAACTTAACACTGGGCATTGCAACTATATATGTCCTGTCTCTGAAGCATGAGTCCTTCCATCAACCAAAGCGCTTGCTGCTTTGGAGAGAAGCCTGCTACTCACCATCTGCACCTGAAACAGTATGAAGCAGATCTTCAGGTTAAAGCTTTTTTGTTATTTTTATTTATTTTATCATCCAGGTGATTTGTCTGCATATTATGTCTGGGCACCATGTTGTATGCCTTGTCCTTGGAGGTCAGAAGAAGAGCGTGCAGACACCCTGGAAATGGACTTACACAGAGTTGTGAGCTGCCACCATATGGGTACTGGGAATCAAACCCAGGTGCTGTGAAGATCAGCCAATGTTCTTAACTACTAAGCCATCTCTCCAACACTCTGTGGGTTAAAGTTAGATTGAAGTAAGTCTGCCATTCACCCACAGCATCTATCACAGTCCAAGGCAGACATGTTGAAGTTTGAGTGTCCATTTCCCCATGTCTGTCCTCTTCAAACAAAAGAGTCACTCTGTAAATTCTCTAGCAAAGAATGGGCAAGTTGAGCCAGAATTCAGGAAAGAACAAAGACGTTTTGCAAAAACATTTACAAATGTGCTCACTATTCTCAGCCAAGGCCATGATAATCTTGTATGTGTCACTGTAGCCCGAGTAGAGGATGGCAAAAATAAACGCAAAAATGCTCTAATAAAGGATGTCAGATTTTTTTTTTTTTGTACTGGCTCGATGTCCAGGTACCATTTCAGTGCACTTGACAGAGAGGACTGGATACCAACACAACACAGTAAAACACAGAGCAGTTAGGATGCCTAGGGTCACACCATGAATTAAGTCAAGAGTACAGTGTGAAGAATTCAGAGAATGAAGTTAGGAAAAACCACACACTTCAGAACACTTTTAGACTAAGGTTTTGTTTCAGGATTTTATGTGTGTGTGTCTGTGGGTATATGCCACATGACTGTGGGTACCTGCAGAGGCCAGAAGAGGGCACAGCATTGCTGGAAATGCAGTTATAGAAAACAGCATGCTAACTTCATTCCCTAAGTGAACAGTCAGGAGATAGTGGGACTTCTGAAAAATGCAAAGACTGGGCTAATTGAACCCAAAGTTTCTACCTATGTACTTCTTCACAAATGCAAAAGGTGCTTCTGATTTACACCCACTCCTCACTTGTAAATCCTCTCAACCACCACCTAACAGCCAGAGACTGGCAACCAGGAAGTCAATGTACTCAAACAGCAAGTAGTTGAGAGAAATCAAAACTTTGAATCCTACTTCTTGGATTAAAGGCTCTGAAATTACTTCTGATAAACAAGCCACACGTGTACCAAGGGAGAGAGTCCTTCCATCCTGCAGCAAGCACAGACCACTCATTACAGACATTGAAGACTGGATTTTAACATCAATACTCAGGGATCCCAGAGGGCCATATAAAGAAATACTCTTAAAATAACTTAGTTTTGGAAATAGATTATGACCAAGCATGGTAATGCATGCAGTCTGGAAGCAGAAACCAGAGGATAGTCGCAGTCTTACACCATGAGTTGCAGGCAAGCTGACGCTACAGTGAGACCTAGTCAATGAAAGAGGGTTGTTTAAAACAAAAGAACTCAACACAAAGGACACATTTGAATTTCAAATTTCACCGTTTCTTAATAGATAAAGTGGTATTTAAAACATACTACAAAGTTCCCCATGATAGAAAAATTTAGTGAGAAGAGATGAGTGTCAAACTAGTGCTGTTAGATTATTCATGAACCAACAAAGGTCCCAATTTCTAAAACCTGACTGAGTCAACAGGAATTAGACACATGGGAAAATGCAACTATGCCTCCAAATGGGACTCAAGACAGATATCGTTCTGAGTTCCTTCATATAAACTGTCATTATTTTGTAAGTATATAAATATTATATATGTATTATCTACTAGAAGACATTAAATAAAAACCCCACACACAACCCATTAAAAACTGAATTAGACTCCATCAGAATTAAAACTATTTACTCTTCAGAAGAAAATGGAAAGGCAAACCATAGATTTTGGGGAAAAAATCTAGAGAGAAAATTCTTCCAAAATATATAAATAATTCTCAAAACAGAGTAATAGAAAAGTAATGAAAATGGGGGCCGTTCACTAAAGGCACCTGTGAGTGAAAAATAAGGGCATGGACCCAGGAGCTGCCCACCTGCACTCCTGCAGTGCACTCAGGATGCCAGGAAGGCATGGACCCAGGAGCTGCCCACCTGCACTCCTGCAGTGCACTCAGGATGCCAGGAAGGCATGGACCCAGGAGCTGCCCACCTGCACTCCTGCAGTGCACTCAGGATGCCAGGAACAGCAGTCCTCCTTACACAGACACATACAGCAGGCACCATCACACGTTGGAAATTTCAAATTAGAGAAACACAAAGTCAAATTTCTGTGAGATGCCAACACACAACCATTAGGATCACCCTAAAACATGTCAATGATGTAAAGAAACTGGAGCCTTCCCCTGTCATGGGTGGAACTGTAAATGGGCCAGCACATTTAAAAAAATTCAGCTTACTGTTGGACCCAGTCATTCCACCCCTAGGAATCTACCTAAGAAATATGAAAACATGTTTCCAGAAAGATCCATGCCAATGTTCACAGCCAAACTAATCATAAAAGTTGGAAATAATTCACATGCTTATCAATACGTAAACAGGCAGATCAAATGTGACATGTCCACCTACAAAACCAGTAGCTTTATTACTCATCAATAAAAAGAAGCAGTAAAAAAAACCTTATGCTGGACTGCAAATCTACATACTGTATAATTCAATTTATATGAAATATATTTTAAAAGGCAAATCATAGAGACAGAAAGTGGACCAATGGTTGCTTATGACTAGCATTCAGTTGCAAGTGTGTAGACATAAACATTCTGAGGGGACAAAAATGTTCTATTCCAAATTATGGTAACAGCTATACAGCTCTGTAGAGTTTATTTTAAACAGCTGCTGAGATATAAAAAAATACTGAATGGAAGGAAGCCTTTAACGAAAGTTTCAATTATAAAACAGTAAAGAGGGACTGTGTCTAAGGCCATACAATAGCTTAACATTAACTCAAATGTAGTTATCATAAGTAATATGATTTGGGGTAAGCCTTACATCAAGAATTCGGTAATTCAAAATGGCCAGAGAACACTTCCCTTACCCTGCAGATACAAGGCTTATAGGAGACCATGAGACATCTTGCTATACAGTCTAGGAGAGTTCAGGTAAGGAAAGCCATGCACGAAGACTTCATAAAACATACTAAGAACCTCTACAACCAATACATTTTATCTGACTTCAGTAATTTTGTGTTGTGGTTCATGACCTGCTTTCTTAATCACTTCTGATCTGGTCCCATTCCCCCCACCTCCAATGGTTCTAATTCTATTTCTTAGGAAAACCAGTTCCTTAGATTACTTCACAAGAATCTACTGAAGTACTGTTTTCATGTTTAACAATTCTTTACCTTCTTCCTACGAGGTCTAAAAGCTAAAGGATGCTCAGTGTGTTAATGAATATGGTCATACACGACTGAAAATTCCTCCTAATAAGTAATCAATAACGAGCACTGTAACAGACCACAGGGCTAAGATGGTAAATTATTTAGTTACTGGGAACTGACCTGCATATATGTCATACACATCTACACACATGTATACATGTGTATATTTAGAGCAGCTCTCAGGTGTAAATCTGAAATGCCCACGCTGATTTTAGCACTGATGTAACTGCACATGTGGAAAACACCACAGCTGACCACACGTGACAGCTCACATAAAAATGTAGGCACACTAAAAATACCATGGAAATCACCTTTAGGCTGTGCTTATAGGTAGGTGGATGTGTGTGTGTGTGTGTGCGTGTGTGTGTGTGTGTGTGTGTGTGTGTGTGCGCGCGTGTGTGCGTGCGTGCGCACCCCAACACACGCACAAATTTGGTGCTTAAGCTTGCTTTCTACCTCCAAAATAATTCATTAGATGTATGCAAATATTTCAACTCCTGAAAGAAATTTGAAACATCTTTGGTGCCAAGCATCTCAAATACACGTTCATGTGTACTGATCTTCAAATATACAAATTCATTAGAACAGTACTTATTAACTCCCAGAGCATGAGGTATTATTTTATTTTGCCAAACAGAACTGACTCCTTGTTTTGTACAAAGGTTATAAAAGATTTTTCCCTTAAAAGGTAAGGAAAACTCTTCCTACAATGTACCAATGTAAAATATTCCTTTAATCTCCAAAAACCAGGGTTTAGAAGAGAGAATGATAGCAATGTGTTGTGGGTGCTAAGAATATTACCTTCAGGGGTGACTGCGGAAGGACAGACTTCTTTGAGGAGATCTCCAAGTGTATGCAGCTGTCCATCTGTGGCCACAGGACGGAACAACTTCTGAATGAAAGGTCGTTCAGTCGTGGTCTATTTGAAAAATGAAAACAACCCAAGAAAATAAGGCTTTGTTGCTGTTATTACTAACTACAGACACATAAACCACAAACATAAATTTGGCATTAGTGTTTTCTGATGTGGCTTAACCATAAATACACATAAAAATTACAAGAATCACTGATGTGATATCACTGGGGGGAAAGATTAACACAATAAATGCTCGTAAATCAGATTCATGCAAATACGCAATGTCAGACACTCTTAAGTGATACAATACAATCACCAAAGACAGATATGAACCCTAGGTGGCTAATGCATTAAAAAGGAAGGTTTTGTTTTGTTTTATAAAGGGGTTAGAGATATGGCTTAGGGGCTAAGAGCACTGGTTGCTTTTTCAAAGGACCAGGGTTTGTATCACAGCACCCACAAGGTGGCTCACAACCACCTGTCACTCTTTTTTGAGGGGGTTTCATACCTTTTCTTGGTATCAGGCATGCATGTAGTGTATACATATACACACAGGCAAAACATTCACACACATGTTTTTTTGTTTTTTTTTTTTTTCCTTTTTTAAGTCTTTAAAGAGAAGCTTTTTAATGAGTCTATTGTAAGAGAGTTACGGGTTAAGTGGAACAACAGACATTTTGATAACAATTCACATCAAGCATTCAAGGTCTGATAGAGATAAGGATTTCACTACTGGGTGTGGGATACCTCCCTTCAAGTTATGGATCAAGAAGGATCCAAAGACCACTCAAACAACAGGCTAGTGCCATTGCTGTTGGTTGCCCACCATAACTAGATAGTATGGCCATATTGCTAATGACAGCACAAACTTTGGTAGCAGGACATAGAGAAATCAACTTGGAACTGACCTGGAATTTCCTCCCTGCTGGCTAGCTTTCATAGTGCTGGAAGGTGCTACACAGGCCACTGGGGGAGAAAAACCATCAATAGTATTACCCAGTGGTGGTCCCTGCTTGCAACAATACTGACCTGCCAGACAAGATATGTCCAAGATGTAGAAATAATGGTGTGACTCTTATGAAGAATACTTCTTTTCATCTCAACTATTAGCCTATTATATGATGTTAAGTTTTAATTTTAAGCTTCCTGGTATGAAAATCAGAAAACCAAATGCCTTCTGATTAGACCTGAGGCCTACTCTACAGGGAGGAAATCAAGTCTGACTGTAAACCTGGCCAAAACCCCCTGGCTGGGGAAGTCATTAGCCCTACTGGAGAGCCCACTGTTGCTGTCTTGCCAAACAGTCAGCTGCTGAACTGCTTTCTGCATGTTTGTATTTACACCTACGGATAAGTGCTGCTCTAAACTGTGGTCAGAGAAGCTTCTTGCAGTGGGCAGTGATATGGATATGATGCATAAAAGCACTGAGAATAAGTTACTTAATGTTCATTCCTAAATAGGAAGTCTCTATCAACCCTCTTACCCCCAAGGCTCAGAGAACTCACAGAGGTGGGCAAGTGAGGGGATTTATGGGTTAGACAATGCAGAGGAGTGCTGTGAAACGCCGTCTTCTGGGCATGACATGAATAGTGCACTCATAAACACGCAGCAGTTATTGTTACCTGCACAAGATCAAACCGTCAACTTTACAATACAGATGTGGGAGGGGCTCAGTCGGACCCACCCAGAACTAAGGAGCTACTGACAGTTCCTGGCTGCAGAGGGGGGTCATTATTCTTCGGGTGTGTGGCTGGTTGTCCATGCCTCAGGGAATGGCCCCAACACCTATGTGCATACAGGCAGTATTAATTGGACTGAGTGGGTCAGTTTAAAACAAAAGAAGAAAATACAAGAAAAAGAAGACATGGAGGGAAACGGACTGGGCATGATCAAAATAACTGCATTCATATGAAATTGTCCAAGAATAAGTAAAAATATTCTTCAAAAACAAACATGCAAAACAAAAGAACCTGGCTGACTACTGTACTAAAAAGGAAGTGTCTTACAAGAGTCCACTGTGAGAGTGGTGGGGTATGTGGGGCAACAGACATCTTATAACACTGAATTCTTACTAAGCTTCTAAGGTTTGACACAGTATCTGGATGATCACTACAACAAAATTCATTCCTAACAGATGCATCTCTCCACCCCTTTTTAAGAATATTTTCTTTTCCTCAATGACCAGAGTATAGAAGCTCTGCAATCAAGTAACTCAGGCTGGCCTGGAACTCACCACCCTGCCTCCACTCTACCAAGACTGCTGGGATTCAGGTGCTGTACACTACCAGCTCAGCACCCCCATCTCTTTTGTCTGTTCTTAGACGACTGTGGTAAGTGCAAATTTAGAGAATGAAAAATACTTCTTTTCACCTCAACTATTAGTCTATTGTATGATGTTAAGTTTTAATTTTAAGCTTCCTGGTATGAAAAAAATCACAAAATATCTAAGAACAAAAATATGCCTAATTTATGACTTCAAATACCTACAAAAAAAGATAAACCTTTGGGGAAAAATACATATATTGGCTTTTACTTTGGGAAAGTTCCCAGTCTTTTTGAAAACAGCTATCACTTTAAGAACAGAAACTAAAACATGAGAAAAAAATGTGCAAATGTGAGAAATTCAGTGTATATATAATAAATGTTAAAAACTGTATGTGAACAATACTCCTGAGAATTTGTGGCAATCATAAAAATAAACTGTATAAAACAAAAGTTCAGCAACATGTATCAGAAATAATCCGGTTCCCTTTAACTGGCTCACACAGGGGTTTTAAAATTTACTGTTATCTTTTTATTTATAAAGCCTAGTTTAGTACACATATTGAAAAAAAAAACTATCATGTTTAGGTAGCTTATTAACAACACAAAGATAATAAAGCTAGTGGAGCCTCAGAAGAAAAGAAATGAAAAGGGAGTAAGGCAATTACTTAAAATCACCACCACCCACTTAGGGCTGTCTGTCTTCCAGGTCATCAAGAGGCTTTTACAACTTTTTAGAAAAGGAAGTGACGAAAGAGGCTTTTTCTCCAGACTAATGGAAAGCAAGCAGCATGGGGGCAGCCTAGGTAGGAGATGAAATGGGGATAGGCAGCAGGAGGTGACTGCATAAAACAGCTGAGGCTGCCTGCTCAGGTAGGGAGGGGCTGGGGGGCAGCATTGCATTCCCAACTAAGGCAGGCAAGCAGAATGTACTAGAGCTAAACTCTAGAGGGTTTGGTTCTCATACCTAATTAGGAGCAGAAATGTGAGGTAACTGAGTTACAACATAATTACTTAGAAACAACAGGTTAAACAGGAAAAGTAAAAAAAATATCATGGTTACAAGTTAACAAAGAAATTCTCATTCTACTCTTGATAGAAATGCCCTTTTATTTCTCAGTATAGCTCCTGTTTTCATTCTCTTAGTAACAATAAAGGTAAGCTCTCCACAATAACATACCTTAACTCAATATTATAAATGGTTATCATAAAATAGTAACCAAGACAATTCTCTAAAGTGCTGTTTGCAGCTATCACAGATAAAATGCAAAAGGCAACAGATGCAGAGACCACAGGCAGACATTAGGCAGAACTTAGGGAGTCTTGACGAATGGTTGCGGGGAGGATTGAGGGAGTTGGAGGAGTCAAGGAGATCAGAAGAAGACACAGAAAGCCAATTAACTTGGGCACAGGGAGGCTCACAGAGACTGAACCACCAACCAAAGAACTTACATGGACTGCTCCTAGGCCCACTACACATATGAAGCTGATGGGCTGCTTACTCCTCAAATGGGTACCCTAACAATTGGAGTGGGGACTGTCTTTGACTTGGACCCTGTTGCCTCCCTGTGGATCCCATTTTCCTAACAGAGTTGCCTTGTCTTGCCTCAGTGAAAGTGAAGACACTTAGTCCTGATGTGATTTGATGTGCCAGAGTGGGTTGGTACCGGGTGTGTGTGGGGGAATATGAGGGAAGTGGATGGGAAGGTGGGAATGGGAGGAGAGGAGGGATGGGGTTGTGATTGGCATGTAAAATAAACAAATTAATTAATTAATGAAGAAAAAATGCAAAAGTGAAGCCTACCAAACACAGTCAAGTAGATCAACCAATACTATATCAGTGTTGACAGGACAACTCCAGCTTGTTCCAGTCAATTTATTAGACCTACTCTAGTAAATTAGAAATCAGAAAACATAGACCGTGTTAGAGGTACATTCTCATAAACTAAGATTAAGTCTGAGTTTCAGACATTTATGCAACAATAAAGGTATTGTTAAAGAGTACAGACTCTGGTATAAGGAGTTAGCTGGCAGCTGTTGTTCATTATAGAACCACAGACTTCATGATCCAACTTCTTTGAAAGTAACTATATACAAACACACATGGCTGTATGTACAGATGAGGGTAAAACATTCCACCCTGCAGAGAAACTCAAGCAGGAAGGTAAACAATTCAAAATAGCTTCAGGAAGTCCCTGAAACTGACCAGATTCACTAGGTCTCTCCCTACCACAGTACACAATAAAAGCTGAGAGTCCCTATCTTGAAGGGAAGCTGATCTACAAAGACTTTCAGACAAGCTGAGCTGCAAAGATGACTCTGAAACGAGACTAGCTACTTGGGGTTTAGACCAAGAGAGGAAGGTGAAAAGAAGACTTTACAACCTGTTGAGTTGCCTGCGGGATGTACAGTGTGCTCCCCAGGTTCCTAGCTTTGTGAGCTGTCATCATGTTGCCATGGTCTTTGGTGATGTGGCTCTCTTTGAGTCATTTCTGCTCCTGTAAGTAACCCCTCATCCATACTCTTGTAAATAACCCCCCCCCCAAAAAAAAAAACTCACTGGTTCACAAACTTGTTTCCATACTTTGGTCTGCCATTGGATCACTATGTGGCGTGCGCAGACGTGTATGCTCCCAGAAAAAGCTGTCATACAAGCATAATGCTCAGGACAGCAAAAGTTAAAAAACAGCTTTAATTCAAAGGTAAGCAAGCACAGTGTCGTAGAGAGTCTTCTACTTAAGAATTCTATTAGGCATACCAAATGAGAGGGGCCTGAGTTATTAAAGTCTAGACAGAATTTCCTAACAGTAGTCCCTTAAAGGTTTAACATCTCTCAGGCATTAGAATAACTATGTTTTAAATTAAAAATTCTTAATAAGATAATAATAATAAAAAACTATAAGCATGCCCAATTCTGCACAAATGATACTTCAAAAATTAAAATCCTCAACAAATACTAGGTCACCAAATCTTGCTAGCAGTGAATTTTTTTCCTACTCCATTGAAAGACCCCATAGTAAACTACATAGCTTCTACTACTCCCTTCATAATGGTTAGGGCTGGCATAAACAGAACTGCCAAGGCCAGTGATTTTTCCACTTTTTAAAAACAGCTTTAAGATTGCTTGTAATAAAAGCACAGGCAGAAGAATAGGGAGAATTGTCCAAGCAGGACCATGGTCGTAGTGTAGAATCTCTAATAAATCATATTAGGAGTCTTCATTAAAGATCTGACATGTTCTTAGTAGGGCGTCATTATGCTAATACATGCATAGATGGACACATGCATACATGGATAGCACACATGTAAGTAACTGTAACACAGTAGTAAGTGATAGCAGAAACATAAACTAGGTGCTATGAGGAAATACCATAAAGTCAGAGCCTAAAATTCCACTCTGAGGGATCAGGTCACACACAGCTCAGTGATAAAGTACTTGCCTACCATGAGCAAGGCTGGACCCCAGGACCATAGATTAAAGCAAATCAAAACTGGACTTTTCACCAACAAGAACAAAAATAGAACAAAAATCTCTAACAAGTTATACAAGTTTAAATTCTAAGAGTAAAAGATACAGCAGTAGACTGAAAACCAAGGTGAAATATAGATAGCCATTAAGTTTCCAACTTAAAGTAGAATTTTATTTATTTTTTAATGAAGAAAGAGATAATCACATTTCAGCATTCATGGGGACCTGGAATAACATTTCTAGTTAGAAATTAGTGGATAACAAAACCCAGCTAAGACCCAGCATGCAGAGTGTAGCAGAATAAACAACTGTGATTGGAACCCCATGCCTAACACAAAGTACTAGTACTATCTCTAAGTAAACTCCAATACTGGGAGTCCATTTCTCAACCTAATAAGCTGGGAAATGTTATCTAGAAATAATTATTACAATATAATAATAAGATAAATAATACCTAAATACCTAGTACCTGAAATGTAAAATAAATAAGGCACTAGGTGGTAACAAAGGCTAATTGCTTTCACTCCTGACTTTCAAAGGAACAGTAGGAATTAAATAAAAGGAACAGTAGTTGTTACAGAACCAATTCCAGAGAAAATAAAAAATAATTAACATTCCACCTTCAGTTTCCTTTGATACTTTATTAATTCAAGTAAGTGCTCATGGCACAAAGCCAAAAACAGAGCTTTACACAGGACGTGCTGCTAGACTTTACCAACAGTAGTGTGGAATAGGCTTCAAACTGTCACAGGCACATGTGGCTGAAGATATATTCATGCATATCAAAATTTGCATCATATGCTTTTCAGAACCAGGTTCATATTTAAATTAGCTTAAGAATATACACAATTACAAGATACATTAAATAAAAATAACAGAGTGGTTTAAATCAATGCTGAGGACTTTACAGTAAAGTCTCTGGTGGGAGGTAAGTGCAGGGCCAGGAAGAAAAGCTGTGGGACTGATTCCTTTATCCCTTATGGAGGGAAGTGGAGACTTGAAAATAGCATGTTGAATGGTCTTGCTAAGAGACTCTGCAGCCTACTTTTAATATTCCTAACAACACTAAGAAATAATAATTAGCATTTTAAAAGCTGTCATTATTAAGTCAGGAACACTTAATCTCCAAAGCATAAGAGTCTTAATTGAGTCTATGATTAAATGACAAGCATACATCCACATACATCCTCACATCTGGTTTAAAGTTTGTTTTGTCTCACTGAAATTGTCGTATTTATTATAATTTCTCTAGACAATGCCAAATATATTTTGTCACATAATAGTTAAAGGAAATATAGGGAAGAGTTTGTGTCCTCTTCACATTTCACTAAAAAATTTTTTGGTACACGGTAGCATGCTGCGGCTACTGAAGACTGGAATCAACTTGAAACGGAGTCTACTGATGGAAAAATGGGTTGCTTGAAAATATTTGCATATGTGTAATGGATTCATGTGTACACACAGAGCAGAGGTGACATATAGATTTTTCTTAAAAGATAACTTCACCTTATGTTTTAAATTTTCTTTTTTTTATGTTTATTTATTACTTCAGGTTACATCTCCATCACAGTGTTCTCTTTCCACCCCTCCCAGTCCCGCCCTCCCACCCTCTACCCCCTATCATTTCCAACACACTCCTCTGGAGTGGAGTGTCCCAACATATCAGTGCCCCGCTCCAGTTCAGCAGTCATATGATAGCCAAGAGCCTCCTCATACACTGGGGGGCCTACAAGGCAGCACCACTAGGGCAAAGTGTCTCATGGACAGGTAACAAAGTCTATGTTCCTGTTCCCTTTGATGCGTTGGCTGTAGCATAGTTATGGTGTGCTATATGGCTAAATCCGATTATAAATGAACAGATGCCATGTACATCCTTCTGAGCTTGGGTTAGCTCACTCAGGATGAGCTTCTCTAGTTCCATCCATTTGGCTGCAAATTGCATGATTTTGTTGTTTCTGATGGCTGAGTAGTATTCCATTGTGTAGATTGACCACAGTTTTTTGTTTTTTTTTAATCCATTCCTCAGTTGAGGGACATCTGGGTTGTTTCCAGTTTCTAGCTATTACAGATAAGGCTTCTATGAACATAGATGAGGAAACATCCTTGTGGTTTGGTGAGGAATCTTTTGGATGTATACACAGAAGTGGTATGGCTGGGTCTTGAGGTAGAGCTATTCCAAGTTTTCTAAGATGTCTCCAGACTGATTTCCATAGTGGTTGCACAAGCTTTGTACTCCTACCAGCAATGGAGGAGTGTTCCCCTTTCTCCACACCCTCGCCAGCATGTGCTGTCATTTGAGTTTTTGATCTAAGCCATTCTGCCAGGTGTGAGATGGAATCTCAGAGTCGTCTTGAGTTGCATTTCTCTCATGATTAAGGATGCTGAGCATTTCTTCAAGTGTCTCTCAGCCATTAGGTATTCCTCCTTTGTGAATTCTCTGTTTAGCTCTGTCCTCCATTTTTTGATTGGATTATTTGGTTTCTTGGCATTTAATTTCTTGAGTTCTTTGTAAATTTTGGATATTAGCCCTCTGTCAGATGTGGAGTTGGTGAAGATTTTTTCCCAACCTGTATGTTGCCATTTTGTTCGAATGACAGTGTCTTTTGCCTTACAGAAGCTTTTCAGCTTCATGAGGTCCCATTTATTGATTGTTGGTCTTAGATCCTGAACTGTTGGTGTTCTGTTCAAGAAGTTGTCACCTGTGCCGATGAGTTGGAGGGTTTTCCCCACTTTCTCTTCTAATAGATTTAGTGTGTCAGGCCTTATGTTAAGGTCTTTGATTTACTTGGACTTAAGTTTTGTGCAAGGTGATAAGTATGGGTCTAATTTCATTCTTTTACATGTCGACATCCAGGGAATCAAGGGGATACAAATTGGAAACAAAGAAGTCAAATTATCCATCCCTATTTGCAGATATATGATAGTATACATAAGTGATCCCAAAAAATTCCACCACAGAACTCTTACAGCTGATACCTTACAGAACTTACCTTCAGCAAAGTGGCTGGATACAAAATTAATTTAAAAAAATCAGAAGCCCTTCTTTATACAAAAAATAAATGGGCTGAGAAAGAAATTAGGGAAACAATACCCTTCACAATATAAAATACCTGGGTTTAACTCTAACCAAGCAAGTGAAAGACCTGTATGACAAGAACTTCAAGTCTTTGAAGAAAGGAATCGAAGATCAGAAGATGGAAAGATCTCCCATGCTCATGGATAGGTAGGATCAACATAATAAAAATGGCCATCCAACCAAAAGCAATATACAGATTCAATGCAATTCCTATCAAAATACAATTCTTTATAGACCTTGAAAAAGTAATTCTTAACTTCATATGGTATAACAAAAAACCCAGAATAGCTAAATCAATCCTGTACAATTAAAAAAAAAAAACATCTGGAAGCATCACCATCCCAGATTTCAAGCTCTATTATAGACCAATAGTAATAAAAATAGCATGGTAATGGTATACAAACAGACCAGTGGATCAATGGAATCGAATTAAAGACCCAGAAATGAACCCACACACCTATGGCTGCTTAATTTTTGACAAAGAAGCCAAAACCGTACAATAGAACAAGGACAGCATCTTCAACAAATGGTGCTGGTCTAACTGGATGTCGACATGTTTTAAATTTTTATTCATTTATTTTTTACAAGTATTACTTACATGTATGTCTGTGCACCATGTGCATCTCTAGTGCCAGATGAAGACATTGGATCCCATGAGACTGGAGTTACAGATGGTTGGTGCAGGGAAACAAACTCAGGTCCTCTGGAAAAGCAGTTAGTGCTCCTAAACACTGAGCCATTTCTCCAGCCTCATCTTACTTTTAGAGACAGGATCTGTCACTGAACTCAGAGGTTGGTGTTTCAGCTAGCCTAGCTGGCCAGTGAGCTCAGGGTATTCTGCAGTGTGTTTGTAGCAGCATACAGTAACATGTAGCTTACGTGGGTGCTAAGGCTCTGAACTCAGGGTCTCATATTTGTGCATCAAGTTCTTTACCAAACGGGCCAGCTTCCTAGCCCCAATTTAATTTTTTTATATGAGAATTTTAGTAGCATGGCCAGAGAAGACGACTCAAAGGTAGTACTATTTTAACGATGATTCTAGAAATAGGTTTTTTTTGTTTGTTTGTTTTGTTTTTGTTTTTTTTCGAGACAGGGTTTTTCTGTGTAACAGTCCTGGCTGTCCTCAAACTCAGAGGGATCTGACTGCCTCTGCCTCCCCAGTGCTGGGATTAAAGGTGTACGACACCACACCTAGCTAGAAATGGTTATCTTAATACACTAAAGATCTCTCTTCAAAAGAATTCATAGTCATAGTAAGAGAATCATAAAAGTTTCATTCTATTTAATAGCTTTAGCATTTTTGCTAATTTTATTTAAAGCCACACTAAAAGTTAGAATAATGTAACTAATTAATACCATATGTATTTTCTTCTAAAAAGTCAAAGGGCAGTTTTGCATGAGGTTTTTATCTTTACGGACATTAACATAAGATAAATTAGAAGCACTTTCAATTTGTACAAATAAAGCAGCTAGAGGAAGTGTCTGAGTAAAGGCAGCCATGCGGATCTCAGAAGTGGGGCTGTCCTGAAGGCCAGTCAGCTGGCTTCCCCATGAGACAGACATGCTGAGTCTAAACCTGGCCCAGAACCCGTGACTCTGCACAGAAGCAGAACATCTCCTACGCCCACCTCCATACACGCTCCAAGAGTTTTACAATGAATGCTAAAGCTTACCATATGGGGATATTATTTTTTGATGATGTATATAATTTTTCAGTATATCCCAATGAAGTATCATGAGATTATATGAAATTTCCTGTTCAAAAAAATTGAAGCAGCAAGTAGAAGTGTTATTTCATAGAACTGACTGCTGATATCCACAGATCAGCAAATTTGAAAAGAAAACACCTATCATGACAAAAGTAAAGAAGTACAAGCAGAGAACTCTTAGGAGAAAACCAAGAAGAAGCCTAAGGCCTTGGATCAACAAGGCCAGGTCAGGCCTTCTTAGCTGTGACAACCTAAAAAAAAGCATGAACAATAACAAAGATATAAAAGTTCACCAAATACTGAAAGTTTGTGCTTCAAATGACACCATCAAGAAAAAAAATTCACAGAATAAGGGTAAATATTTGCAAATCACACATCTGATAAGATTGGTATTTATAATATATAAAGAATTCTCAAAATAGTAGGGACAATCTCATTGAAAAATGAACAGAAGTGGCTCAGCAGGTAAAGGGGCTTGCTGTGCAATCCTCATGACCTGAGTTTGATCCCCAGAAGGTATATATGGTAAAGGAGAGAAACGACTCAACCAAGTTTTCTTCTAACCTTCACATGTGCACTGTGGCACATACACATACACCCACATATACATCATGTATATATATACACAAAGTAAAAATAATAACTAAATAAAAATGAACAAAAGCAGCTGGGTATAGTGATATATACCTGTAACCTTAGTACTTGGGAAGTAGAGGCAGAGTTCAAGGTCATTCCTCACCTACAAAGTATAAAGGCTGGCCTAGGCTACTGAACTGAAGACTTGTCTCAAAACATCCCCCCCACCTCCTACCAAATAACTAAATCAACCAACCAACCAACCAAACAAAAGCCGGTAATTTAAAGATGTCTCATAGGAAGATACATAAGCACAGAAATAACACCTTAAGCACATGAGAGACTCTTAGCAGCACCACTAGTAGTCGTCAGAGAAATAACAATCAAAACCACAATGTGACCATCGAAGAGTGCTGAGATGAAAGATGACAAAACTAAGGACTGGCAAGGATGCTGGCACCCTAATTCACCGTGGGTAGCAATATGGTAAAGATGCTTTAGAAAATACACTAGCAATACTTCAAAATACTAAACAAATAATCAGCATATACCTTGCCAATTGTACTAACAACCCACAGAAGAAAAATGAACACAAATGATCACCATAAAAAACTGTGCATGAAATCATTTCAGCATACAGTTGGAATAGCTCCACAATGGAAACAATCCAAATGCTTATCAGCGGTCAACAGTGGTATACAAAGACCACCTAGTAATCTAGACGAGCAATTGTGATATAAAACAAGCAGAAACCTGGGGCGTGATGCAAGTAAAAGACACCAGACACAAAGGACTGTGTATTATATCCCTCCAGTTTCTTATGATGTCCAGAATGGGCAAAGAGTACAGAGACAGAAAATTAACTAGTAGTTGTAGTAAGTGGGGGTGATTAGTGACTGCTACTGGGCATGGGATCTCCTCTTTGGGAGATGAAAAATGTGCAATGTTTGTACTGATGAGAGCTGCATGAATTTTTTATGCTTTTAAAAAACTCACTGATAGCTGGGCATGGTGACACATGCCTTTAATCTCAGCACTTGGGAGGCACAGGCAGGTAGAGCTCTGTGAGTTGGAGGCCACCCTGGTCTACAAAGCAAGAGCATCCAGGAGAGCCAGGACTATTACAAAGAGAAATCCTGTCTCCATAAACAACAAAACCCCCCCCCCCAACAACAACAACAAAATCCCCCCAAAACAAAAACCTCACTGTTCTAAATGAGTGGCAGATATGCTGCTAGAATAACAACTTAATAAACTGCTGAATACTCAAGTGGGATTAGTACAAGAAAGAGCAAGAGACTGTTCCCTGCCATATACAAAAAAAAAAACAAAACAAAAAAACCTTTTTCCCCCTTTTAAAGCTTTACTCATACAACCTGATAGGAGTGGTGAGTCCTCTTGGGGGAGGTCTCAAGCTTTGTAAGTGACCGAGTATGAGTTCCTTCAAAATAATTTTATCATAAAAAAAACAAAAAACAAAGGAGGTCAGTATTTCCCAAACAAGGGTTAGTGAACTATTTTTATCCTTATCAATTCAAAACATTTCACATTTCCCCCAACAGAACGAACAGCATAGGAATTCTTTTTTTTTTTTTTTAAGATTTAGGAATCAAGAGGGTGTTCTGGATCTAAGAAGATATTTTTAAAATTATGAGGCAAGTTAGTATGAAAGCTGAGTTAGATATAGAATTTAAACTCATGGAGATGGTTAGATAGTAGAATGTTAAAGTCAGGTGCCAAATACATATGGACTGGACATTGGGAATGTATGCTAAGCCATATAACTCTTATAATTGTGGCCTATTTATTTCTGTTGTTTTGTATTGTATTTGTAGTTATAAGAAAAAGAACCATTTTGTGGACTGAAAGGGAGAGCTGTTGGGGGGAAAAAAGAAATACCTTAAACTAAAAAAAAAAAAAAAAAAGGGAAGAGGATGGGGGGTTGAGGAGGAGGAGGGTGGAAGGGTGGGACTGGAGGGGGGAGTAGGGAGGGGATTGTGATTGAGATGTAACTTGAAGAAATAAAAAATAAATTATTAAAAAAAAGATTTTATTCATTATGTATACAGTGTTTTGTCTGCATGCATGCCTGCAGGCCAGAAAGAGCACCAGATCTCATTGTAGATGGTTATGAGCCACCATGTGGTTGCTGGGAATTGAACTCAGGACCTCTGGAAGAGCAGCCAGTGCTCTTAACCTCTGAGCCATCTCTCCAGCCCCCAGCATAGGAATTCTTAATGAGAGTGGAAGAAACTTTGCCTGTTTGCCAAAGCTCATTTAATCTTTTATGACCTGACAATTAAAATGCAGCTGAAAGTTTTTAAAGTACAAGATGTTAGTTTTAAGATGAATGCTTACTAAAATACATGTTCTTAATAGGGTCAGTAGGAGTGCACACACCCACAGGCGCCAGGGAAGGCTGTACCATCTCCTCCAGTGAGTGCTAGGAACCTAACTTAGGTCCTCTCTGCAAGAGATCTGAACCTCTGAATCACCTCTCTGGTCCCAGAGTCACACATCCCATGTGGTCCACTTTATTGTCTTGAATTTTTGTTGTCAACACAAGTATTTTTATAAAATCCATAGTCACTATGAGTTGTGCATTTTTTTAAAAAAGATATGATCTGTGAACTTGGAACGAATGAAGAATCCTCTCAGCTGGTATCAGGGAACCCCTGAGAGTTCTGGGATCACTTCCAGGTGGGTACATAGGATGGGGTTTACCTCTGCCTCCAGGTGTCCTAACACTCAATAATGCCACCATTGTTGGGTGCAAAACACCAGCAAGCTGATCAAGGCTGACAACATGGAGAGCCCAATGCACAGGGCATGCTTGTCTTTCTGTTGCAGAAGCCTAGCCAATCCCCTCTGCTGCTTCTTCATGCAAGCTCTCAGATTAGCATTCAAGGATAAGTACAACAGGTGTTCCGAGGCTGCATGGAAATCTGGAGCCACCTCCCGGTGCTTCATCACTTGGACCTGCCTGTAGGCCAATGTGGACAAATCTGGCACTGTGTGCCAGTTAAAAGGACTGGGAATTTGCCTGGTGATTAGCAGGTCAGACAGCACTTTCAGCCAGCATCAGGGCTTCAACTTATTCATCTAGAGCATCAACATTGACCATGACACCTACTTTAAGGCGTGACACTATCAAAGGCATGGTCTCAGACCCCAAGAACACACACCACAATGTGGTGAGTTGGTCATGCAGGTGGTGACTGAAGTCCAAGTTGTGTCCTATCCTTCTGATAAGGCACCAGAGACACACAATGCTGCAGTCAGGAAGGAGAGTCAGCATCATATACAGATAGCCTGGATTGCTATAGGAAGATCTTCAAGGACGAAGGTGGAAAGGCCTTCTTCAGGGTAGGGGGTTGGTCCAATATTCTCTTGGTGGAGATGAAAGTTTCATGTTAGTTATCTACAAGGAACTCCCTGCAGCATATTATGAAGTGATGTGGCTACCAAAAGAAGCCACCCAGAGAATCACAAAAATGCTCCTAGTAATTTTTTACTTCTGCCATTACCTCTGGGAAGGGGTGGAGAGAGAGAGGCCCATTCTTCTTCTCTTCTCCTCTCCTTCCTTTTTTAGTTTTTCAAAGCAGAGTCCCTCTGTGTTCTTGGCTTTCCTGGAACTCACTCTGTAGACTAAGCTGGCCTCAAATTTACAGAGATCTGCCTGCCTCTGCCTCCTCCTGAGCGCTGGGATTAAAGGCTTGCGGCACCGCGTTCTGGCTGAAGATCATTCTTTTTTTTTTTTAAAGATTTATTTATTTATTTTTATGTATATATGAGTTGCTCTATCTGCATATACACCTGCAGCCAGAAGAGGGCATCAGATCACATTGTGAATGGTTGTGAGCCACCATGTGGTTGCTGGGAATTGAACTCAGGACCTTTGGAAGAGCACTAGTCAGTGCTCTTAACCACTGAGCCATCTCTCCAGCCTCATTCTTTTTTTTTTTTATAGTTACTTTCACATCCATTTTTATTTTTAAATTTTTTGTTACAAGTATATGTATATACATGTTTACATCTGTGTCTAGAAACACACATGCACATTTATAAGTCAGAGGACAATATACTGTATACAGTTCTTTCCTTCCATTATATGGGTCCCAAGGATAAAACTCAAGGTGTCAGACAAAAGTCTTTACCATCTGAGCCATCTCATTGACCTCATGCATCCATTTCTTATACCTTTAAATTTTACGATAGCCAAAAAATAAAACCAGTCATAAAAGTCCATCAACAAATAAGTACATAAAGAAAAATGTGGTACACAATGGAATTTTGTACAGCCAAAAGAAAAAATAACCCTTGGAGAAGGGTCCTGTGCACTGTTTTCAGTCACTGATTTCAGTGCCCTGAAGTCTGGTTATCTATCGCCCTGCCACATGCAATGCTATGAAAGATGAACCATCTCCTGTATCCATGTGATGTAAGGAATGCTCCCCAAATATCCCTGATTGGAAGTAAAAAATTTAAAAACTTTAAAATAACAATATATTTGGGAAGGTAAATTTTTCAGTTCTATTCCATTAAGCATTCCTCGAGCAACATAAAAATCAGAGTTCAAATTACACTTTGATATACAGATCCTTTTGAAAGCTACTCTACCCTGTTTTATATGAAGCATCTGCAGCTAAAACAAACACCTAGTGAAGAGCATCCCACCCTGATCCTAGGTCACTCAGAACATACACAATCTGAAATTAGCTACGGCTTACAGTAACAGACAGTTATCTACATCATAATGAGGAGGTTTCATGGTAAGCTAAGGGAGGCACTTTCCTTTAGCAATGTACTCCTTTAAAAAGTAAACTTCAAGACTTTCATTAAAATAGGGAACAGTTTACTATGAGGAAAAAAGTCTTTTCAGATTACTGAATCAGAGGAAAGGAGGATTCCAAAAGGAAGGGAAAATGGGAAATTAGGAGAAAAAAAAAAGAGAAAGAAGCAAAGACCAAGAGAAAACCCTATTAGAAATGTGTTATTTAAACAACCAGAATAAATTATTTCCTTTTATATGCAAAATGACCAATGACCCTCTTATCTATGCTTTGAAAACTCTAGGTAAAATGTTAAGAATAAGTACTAGATTAAGTATCCATGACATTAGCTTTTTATCCCTTCCAAGACAGGCCCAGGCTGGCCTCCATCTCACTATATAGTTGAGTATGATCTTGAATGTCTGATCATTCAGCCATTACTTGCAAAACACAAGGATTATTACAGGCATGTGACACCCAAGCCTTGTTTTCTAGTCTTTAACTATGAAAGTATGCCATTTCTTAACACATATTAATTTTTTATATTTTGACTATAATTTCTGTTTACAATGATGACATGAAGATATGTTTATATGGCATAAAGAATGGTCAAATCAAGTTCAATAAATAATATGCCTTCCCACACATGTATTAATACATCATAAATTGAAAATAACCAACCTGCCTAGGCAATGGCCTCATATATACCTGTCAGAATATATAACTTATACATATTGTTGCTCTTGGCACATCCATATGTACTGTAAATAATTCATGGACCATGAAACAAAGTAAACCTCAAATCCTTAAAAACAAACAAAAAACCCTATAAATATGAAACAGTGTTGTGAGTTTTAAAGTAGCCAATTGCTTTCTGATAGCATTTGAGGCCAAATACATAAAGAGAATCCATGGCTGGTACTACAACTCTGGTTAAAAATCCATAGGTAGGAAGATTCCAGTTCCTGGGGGGGTTGTTGACAAATTTTTTTTTGTTTGTTTGTTTTGTCTTGTTTTTTTTAATCAACTTGACACGAGAGAGATAGAGTCTTTTGTGAAGAGAGAAACTAAATTGAGAAAATGGTCCTGCCACACTGGCCTGTGGGGAAGCCTGTATGACATTTTCTTGATTAATGATTGATGTGAGTGGATCCTTGGGAGGGGTGCAGTGTTACCACTGGGCAGATGGTGCTGAGCTACACAAGAAAGCAGGCTAAGCAAGCCATGTGGAACAAGCCAGTAAGCAGCACCCCACATACTCTCTGTCTCAATTCCTGCCCTGAATTCCTTTAATGATGGACTGTGATGTGGAACTGCAGGCTGAAGCTGTGTTTGGTCTTGGTGTTTATCATGGCAATAGGAACCCTAACCAGGGCAGGGGAAACACAATTGCTGTTTTTGCTACACAAGCATGTGGTCAAACTGCCTTCTAAATTCTTAGGTTAATACCCGTAAGACTAGTGCTGCTCCCTCCTGCAAAGAGAAGCTTCTCTGACCCAGGTTGAGAGCAGCCAAAGTGCCAAGAACAAGAGACTACTGAGTGAGCGCTTAGCCTTAGTGAGACAGACATCTATCTATCAACTTCCACAAAGCCCAGGGAACATTATGGAAAAGGGGACATAGAAATGTTAAGAACCAGAGAGGATGAAGATACAAACTGTCTTCTGGGTATGACACAGTAGGTGCACTCGTGACTTCACAGTAGTTATGGTTGCTCAGTTATGATCTGCACAAGATCACGTCAATCAATAGTGCCAGCATGGATGGGGTAAGGGCTCAAGACTCCACCCCTAGTTGAGGAGCAACTGGCTACTGATAGTCATTGTGGTTGATGGTAGATTACCCATGCTAACGCAGGCAGCATGAATTGGGTTCAGTGAGCTCTAAAACAAGAGGAGTACATGAAGGTGGGAAGGACACATGTTGAGGGTGTGTGAGGGGAATGGGATGGGAGGGCAGTTTGGGTGGATATGATCAAGGTATACTGCATATATGTATGACATTGTTCAAGAATACAAATATTTTTAAATGAGTAACTCAACAACTGTCATATATTTTATAAGACATATTGATATAAAACATAAAATAAAACTGTCCAGGCTCCAATCAGAAAGAACAGAAATTACTTTTGCTTTGTTTGCATGTTTGAGAGTATGTGTGTAAGTGGAACTGGGAACTTAACTTGGTCCTTGGGTATGCTAGGCACACAGTCTACCACTGATCTCCACTTCCAGCCTGCCTTGTTCTTTTAAAACTGATTTTCCTTCTAATATTCTTAAATGATTATCTTATGTATAACCTACTTTAAAGTATTAGCAAGTAGGTATTTTTAAAGTCTGAGTAATTCTACCAAAAGCAACTCTCATATTTACCCCAAATAAGGAACCACAACCAAGAATCAAAGCCTGGTAATTCTGTTCTCAGCAGACAGGTGTGTGTTGCAAGTTATATGGAAATCATTTATGAGAAGAATAAGGAAAAAATTAGAAGGTAGTTTTCCCTACTGAAACAAATAAGTGATGAAGCAGACTTCTGGCAGCACTGAGCTGCCAGGAGGTTGAATGATCGCCTGAGGAGCATCATTCCAGGTGCTGCCATCATGCATAGTTTTAAAAGAGACTGACAGTCCAACAGTAACAAAGAAACCAAGAAACCAACTGGCCAGTGAGGATGGTTGTGAATATTAAGGTTAAGGAATGAAAACTCTCTACAATGACTAAGACATGGCTGCTACTGCCAAGGTCATATTTAGGGTAGTGGGAAATTAGGAAACCGGTGCCCATCAGATATCCGAGAATGCTGGGAAAACTAAAATTAGTCACTGAAACAGTAAACTGGCAGTTACTACCAGTGCTGAGAATTCACCTCAGAAACACCAGGAATAAATACATTCTTATAGACTTCATATGGAGACAGATTACTGTTTTGTGATGTTAAATATTATTGACCAGCTCATTACACAGTTATATCTTCAAAAACAGTAACATTTAAAACTGCCTTCTGTTTAACTTAAGTATCATCAATTAATTTTTTTAAAATGACCTTGTTCTTACTATATCTACTCAAGTTCTCAGAAAGGAGATGTGAAGCTATCATGATGAAAGAGAAATAAATACATACCAGTAACCGGGGCTGGAGAGATGGCTTAGCAGTTAAAAGCAATGGCTGATCTTCCAGAGGTCCTGAGTTCAATTCTCAGCCCTCACATGGTGGCTTACAACCATCTATAATAGGATCTGATGACCTCTTCTGGCATGCAGGCATACATGCAAAAAGAGCACTCATACATGAAAACACATAAATAAATAGATCTTAAAAAACATACCAGTAACTGACAGTATGATGTGTGTATTACTAAAATAGTAAAAATGCTTTTACTTTAAAATACTTTGTGTGTGTGCATGATTTGTATAGGTGC
>CAJQZJ010001265.1:92706-123870 GCA_907164525.1 Lophiomys imhausi
GGTAGTCAGAGGACAACTCTTAGGAGTTCATTCTCTTCTTTTACTTTTATGTGGGTCCTAGGGATCAAACATTGGTTGGCAGGCTTACATGGCAAGGGCTTTTACCTGCTGAATCACATCATCCCCAAATACTTTTTCTTACAACCAAGACATTCTTAGTGAAACTGTTCAAACTATTTCATTCACAATGTCCTTTAAGATGAGGCATTAATGACTGAGGCTTCATGGTGACTGCAGATTTTCTCACACATAGGTACAAGCAATGACATTCATTCTATTCCTAAAACTGATCTTAAAATGATCAACAAAAATTGCCTGCTTGGTCTGCCAAGACAGGGTAGGCAAGTCCTTCATAACCCCCTGCTCTACAATCAATGTCTGTCAGAGAAACAGGGCCAAACAACTGAAGATCGATGCTGTAATGTATGGAGAGAAAATGGGAACTGTCCAGGCAGCCACTGGTATGTCCTTTCTTAGTTTTGGAAGCTGCAGGCCCTGTACTTCCTATAAAATCAGATATATTTATCCCTCTCAGGTCTCTGAGGAGGTTGAAGAGCAGATAGCTAGAGTCTCATAATTAAATTTTGAGTTGTTTAGGAGTCAAGAGAGTGTTATAGATCTAAGAAGATATTTTTAAAATTGTGTTGCAAGTTAGTATGAATGTTGAGTTAGATATAGAACTTTAAACTCATGGAGATGGTTAGATAGTAGAATGTTAAAGTCAGGTACCAAATACATATGCACTGGACATTGGGAATGTACGCTAAGCCATATAACCCTCATAACTGTGTCCTAATTACCTCTGTTGTTTTGTATTGTATTTATTATTATAAGAGAAAGAGCCGCCGGGCGGTGGTGGCGCACGCCTTTAATCCCAGCACTTGGGAGGCAGGGGCAGGCGGATCTCTGTGAGTTCAAGGCCAGCCTGGTCTACAAAGTGAGTCCAGGACAGCCAGAGCTGTTATACAAAGAAACCCTGTCTCGAAAAACCAAAAAACAAACAAACAAACAAACAAGAGAAAGAGCCATTTGTTGGACTGAAAGGGGAAACTGTAGGGGGAAATAAGATATACCTTAAACTTAAAAAAAAAAAAAAGGGAAGAGGATGGGGGGTTGAGGGTGGGAGGGTGGGACTGGAGGGGGGAATAGGGAGGGGACTGCGATTGAGATGTAACTTGAAGAAATAAAAAATAAAGGAAAAAAAATTGCCTGCTTGGTAGATAAAGAACTTTCTGTAGTGAAGAAAGGGCTCCACAATTTTATCTATGTTTCAATTTCTTCCAACTGTGTGTGACTTTTCTATATTAGAAGAAAGGGATTGAGGATTGGAAACACAGAATGGGAGGAGTAATACATGTGTGTTCAAACTGAATATAATTTCAAATGAGAAGCAATAATGATAAGGCTACCAAAGCAAAGGAAACGAACCTAACTCAACAGCAAATGAAAGAGAACAGCCTCTGCAGTAAGGCTCCACTGTCTTCACTCAAATACCAGGTTTCCTAATCACCAGATGGATGAACCTAGTGAGTGTCAATGACCGAAGTATCTCTTAATGATCTGATATAAAATATGAGCACATAGGGGAATAAACACATGTAGAATAGTCAAAATAGCATCTGGTCCTCAAAAATACAAAATAAATGTTAGCAATTACTGTTATTTCTATATAATTTGCTTTCCTTAAAATTTTTTTTTCATAGCAAGTAACTGAACTCTAAACCATCTCAGAGTACTAAGTACATTAAAAACTTGCTGTATTGGACTGCCCCCTGCAGGCCTCAATTAACCTACTTATTGTAAAAGGAGCACAAATAAGATTCAGTTATGTTTAACATGACACTAAAATCATTATTTCATTCATTCGTAATGGTAAGACACAGTCTATGAAACAGATATCAAGATGCAAAGATAGTCCTTTTCCTCAGCAGTTTACTGAACACAGAAAATCTATATACACTTCAAGAAGAAATCAGGGGAAATCATAAAAAAAACACTAAGTATTATATGAAAAGGGGTAAGTTGAAGATAAGAAGGCCAAGTTCAGATCTGCTATCAGCTAATCTCATGTAAACTGGACAAGTCAGTTTTATGCCAAGCTGTCTCACTACAAAATTATTGGTAAGATGCCAGACAATTCCCCTAGCTTCTGCCACAGCAAAGGTGTTATTCCTAAGATAAGAACAAAGAATTAACCTCTATACAGCACCAGGTTAAAAGATTAAGAAAGATTTGCCAGAGGAGTGATGCGTGTGGTAAGGTTAGAGGCACTGTGGTGTGAGAGGAGGATCTATTTCTTTGAGAAGTTAACAAGGCAAGAACATAAAATAGCAGTTTTAAACAATACCATGTGATGGTATTTAGATACTATACTAGATGTTATATGTAATATCAAATGAACAGCAATACAAAAAATCAGTATGCTATCTGGGTGTGGTAGCACTCCGCATTAAGGAGGCTGAGGCAGAAGGATTCAAAGATAACCCGGCTACAGAGCAAGAACCTGTCTCAAAAACAAAACAAAAAACCCCTATACTTCGGAGGGAAAGGAACATGGCAGAAAATTCTACAAGAACTGCTATAACTTCTGTAAGGAGAAAGGAGCAAGAGTGGAAATGGAAAGTTGGGGACTAAAGGCAGGTTGTTCTGGGACCTCAGAATGAGTGATTCAAGGAAAGTGAGCAAAACTTATTCCAAAGTTGTGGAATAATAAGAATAATATTCTGGCAACTTGTGGGAAACTGAAACACAGGTTTATGTATTCATTGTAACAAAAACTACAAATACAGCAAAGTATATTTATTCCATTGGTCATTGAAATAAAATACAGAAAGCATGAAAAAAACATTAAAATAATTTACAACGAAATTATGACGTAAGTCAACTTGACACAAAACTGACTGACCCAGTATACAACTGATTAGATAGCAGGTCTGAACTTGGGCCTTCTGTCTTTACCTTACCCCTTTTCCACACCGAGCAATCTTCAACATTTACTATGAACCAGACACATTTCATCTCCAAAGTAATTACTAATTATAACTCCAAAATATTACTAATTGTATTTTATAGATGATGAAGATTCAGAAATGTGGTAAGTGCCCAAGCCACATACTGAGCTGGATACACAGCTGAAACTGCCCAAATCATAAACTCCCTTTTGCATTTTGGAGATGGCCTACCACAGTGGTTCTCAATCTTCCCAATGCTATGACACTTTAATACAGTTCCTCGTGCTGTGGTGATCCCCCACCATAAAATTATTTTGTTGCTTCATAACTGCAATTTTGCTACCATTATGAATCTTTTTTTTAACTTTCTTTTTTTTTATTTAAATACTTTATTTTTTTTCCTTCAAGTTACATCTCAGTCACAAACCCCTCCCTATTCCCCCTTCCACCCTCTTCCCCCATTATGAATCTTTTTTTTGTTTGTTTGTTTGTTTTTCGAGACAGGGTTTCTCTGAATATCTCTGGCTGTCCTGGACTCGCTTTGTAGACCAGGCTGGCCTCGAACTCACAAAGATCCGCCTGCCTCTGCCTCCCAAGTGCTGGGATTAAAGGCGTGCGCCACCACCGCCCGGCCCCATTATGAATCTTAATGCAAACATCTGATGCAGGATATCTGATATGTGACCCTCAATGAGGTCGTGACCCACAGGTGGAGAACAACTAGACTGTTCTAGAACTTGCCTTTAGTTTTTTTTTTTTTTTTTTTTTTTGCCACAACTTCCCAAGCCCGAGATTACAGTCATGTATCACACCCCACCCCATTTGAAATCTCTCTATTTGAACCACTGTATTGCTACATGCTACAAAGTTAATTCTTTCAGACGTTCCAAGAGTATCTACATAGGGAATCATTAGATGTAAGATGTAAGTTTTAGAGAATGAAATCATTGATCAATTAATACAGTAAAACTTATTCTTTTGTTGTTGTTACAAAATGCTCATTTGTTTTATTTTTTAAAAAACATTTATTTGAAGTTATATCTCAATCATAGTCCCTCCTCCCCCTCCCAGTCCCACCCTCCAACCTCTTCCCCTTCACCCTTCTATCTGATTTTTTTTTAATTTAAGATGTATCTTCTCCCCTCAACAGCTTCCCCCTTTATTCCAATAAAAGGCTCTTTTTCTTGTAAGAATAAATACAATACAAAAAAAATAAGAACAATTAGGCGACAATTATGAAAATTATAAGGTATAACATACATTCCCAATGTCCAGTCTATACATATTTGGCAACTGATATTAATATTCTCTATCTATCTATCTATCTATCTATCTATCTATCTATCTATCTATCTATCCCTAAAGTTCTATACCCAACTCAGTTTCCATCCTAACTTGCATTACCAACTTAAAAACATCTTCTTAAACATAGAACATCCTTTTAATTCCTAAACAATTTAAAATTTAACTGTGAGACTATAACTATCTAGTCTTCAACCACATCAGAGACCTAAGAAGGATAAATATATCTGAACATACAGGAAGTGCAGAGCCAGCAGCTTCCAAACCTAAGAAACTGGCTGCCTGGACAGTCCTCAGTTTCTCTCAATATACTGGAGCATCTATATTCAGCCTTTTGGCCCAGTATCTCTGACAGACATTAATTGTAAAGCAGGAATTATGAAGGACTTGCCTACCTTGTCTTGGCAGAGCTAGGCTGTTGACTTACCTGCTTCCAAGTTTTGTCCTTTTTGGACAGCATTCCAAGACTCTTATTCTTAAGTAGAATACTCAGTTTTTTGCATTTAGAAATAATTACGAACAACAACAGCAGCCAGGTATGTACACCTTTAAATTCTGGAGGCAGAAGCAGGCGGAGCTATGTGAGCTTAAGGCCAGTACATAGCAAGTTATGGGATATTCAGGGCTACACAGTGAGATAGTCTCAAAACAACACTCCTCCATCCCAATCAAACATCACTACCACCACTACCACATAACCCTAGGAAACACTTCAGTCTTTATTGTTTTCTCCAAATTTGTACAAAATCCATTTATCTAGCCTTAGAAGTAATAGAAATGCTGTCTTCAGTAATAGAGTGTCGGCTTTTCATATGATCTCCACCAAGCAAGGAGAACATTGTGACGGTTGTATTAGTTGTCATTAGGGAGATGGGCCTCTGAGCATGCCTGTGGGGGGTGTTTTTTATTACACTAACTGAAGTAGGAGCAGTGGTACATGCTGATCACTCTCTATTCCTGACTGTAGATGTGATATGATTAGATGCTTTCACTTTACCACCACGAAGGACTGATCCCTTGAATAAGCAGAATAAGCCTTTCTCCTTCCCAAAGAGGCTTATGTCAGGGTACTTTATATAATGATAGAAGAAACTAAAACACTCATAAGTATTTCTTAAAAGTTGTTCTTGTAACAACTTGCAAAACATTTGTTCCAAGAAACTTTATCACATTTAGCTTTCTGAGATTCTATCTGATGGAAAAAAACTGTATAGTAGACAAGGCATGTCCTCACCCTCTAGAAGCATTTATAGAAGAACTCACTGACACTTTTAAACATCATAGCTACTAGAAGATAACAGTAATAGCAAACAAGTTAACAAGAGCAAAAAATCGAATAGGAAAATCTAGAAACAAGAAATTGAAAAGATATGAAAGCCCCAGCACATCAATGGTAATATAGAAGAAACAGACATGGAACAGAACTATACTCACAAAAGGTCTATAGTGATTCCAAATTCCCATCTTGAGGCTTGCTTTGAAGATAGCTTCATATGAAAAATAAAGCCAGCTTGTACACTGTTTGTTTGCACACTGTAGGCATGAAACACACACACACACACACACACACACACACACACACACACGCACAGCAGGGAGATGTATTCATTCTAGGCACTTAAAGAATTTTTTAAAACTGTCAGATGATCATGCAAATTATAAGCAAGAAAATAAGGAAATACGCTGACAAGGGAAAAACAACACACATTGAACCTGAGAAGACCAGAAATTGGATGTGCTAGATAGGAACTTTAACAGAATTATTTTAATGTACACAAAGAAATAAAGAAAACAATGTGAAAATAATTAAAGGAAGTAGGAAAATGTATTTTACTAAATAACAGAAATTATGAAGATAAAGACATAGACCTGAACATGGTGGTCCATGCCTATAACTACAGCTCTTAAGAAGATAAGTTTCAGGCCGGGCGGTGGTGGTGCACACCTTTAATCCCAGCACTTGGGAGAGAGAGGCAGGCGGATCTTTGCGAGTTCGAGGCCAGCCTGGTATACAAAGTGAGTCCAGGACAGCCAGGGCTACACAAAGAAACCCTGTCTCGAAAAATCAAAAAAAAAAAAAAAAAAAGATAAGTTTCAAGGGCAGCCTAAACTATACTGTACATAGGGAGTGCAAGGCTAGCCTACGCTACATGAGACCACCCCCAAATAAAAACACAAGCTGAGTCACAGTTAACTGAAAATTGAAAGGTAAATTAAATAAAAATAATGTGGGGTGTGGGTGGCTGGAAAGCTGGCTCAGCAGTTAGGAGCATGGCTGCTCTTCCATGTTCACTCCTGCTCTTCCTGTGTTCACTCCCCAGCACCTGTGTGGTAATTCACAACTGCCCATAGCTCCAGCTCCAGTTGATCCAAAGCCCTCTTCTATCCTCACCTGACACCAGGCATTCACATGTTGCACATACACAATACATGCAAGCAAACACACATACACCTAAAATAAAAATAAACATTAAAAAATGCAAATAAAAATAAAAATGAACTAGAATACCAAGTAAGTGATATAAGCCATCTAGAAATAGATTCTAGTAAACTAATTCTGGTCAAATTCTTATGACATAAAGTAGAAGAGGCCTGTCGGAAAAGAATAGTTTGCACTAAGAGAAAACAAACGATAGCCCACAAGCACAGGCAAAATAAAATGCATTACAAATTATAATATATATTCTTTGGAAATAAGTGAAAGCTAAATTAAAAAACACTATCCAGTTTACTAACCATTAAGTACCTCTTCTTGGTCTCTAGCTTTTCAGGAAGAGGAAATGGCAAAATGGCAACTAAATATAGGACACTGAAAGAACAGGAATGTAACTTTTCACCACCACACAGTAAACCCCAGCGAAGACTCCTAAAGGAAACATGGGATATCTAATTGTTTCTCTGCCAGGAGTCCAGGAAGAAAGCTCTGACTCTAATTTGTCTTATGTGGCACATGCACTGGGGAATTACCATTTGCCACACATTTTTGTTAGAAAATTCAGAAAACACATCAGTGTCTGAAGTCTGGCCCCTCCTCAATTTGTGAAGTAACAAATTAGCCCCAGCCAACCTAGTTTCCAATAAAAATCATGTACTATGAAATCCCTTAACTATTACATTCTTTTTTGTTTGTTTTAAAGACAGGGTTTCCCTGTGTAGCCCTGGCTGTCCTGGACTCACTTTGTAGACCAGGCTGGCCTTGAACTCACAGAGATCCACTTGCCTCTGCCTCCCGAGTGCTAGGATTGAAGGCGTGTGCAACCACACCTGGAAATTACAAAGAGCTGTGAACTGCCATATGGGTGCTGGGATTTGAACCTGAGTCCTTTGGAAGAACAGCCAGTGCTCTTAACTGCTGAGCCATCTCTCCAGCCCCAACTATTACATTCTTTTTTTTTTTTTTTTCCAATGTAGACCACAAAATAGTAATGAACCATACTAAGTGGCATAGCCCACTGTGGAGTGTGGTCTTCTCACTCTGCCAAATAGCCCTGTTGGTTAAGGTTATTTAAAAAACCACCACATATCCAGCTTTTGGTATAACTATTACATTCTTAAAGGTTTCAATGCATTACAATAGAAGGTAAATAGCTTGGCTTAAGGAAAATTGGCAAGCCAACCTCTCAATCAAATTAAAACATTATCAAGGTTTTAGTGATATATTAAATGATTTCATGCTAGAATAATGGGAGGGCAGTGGAATTCTGGTGATTACAAAGCACTGAAAAACTTAATCCTAATTCTATTTTACTTTTACAGCTGATAAAGACAGGTAGAAATCATTTGAGCATCCTTAGAAACTGAGCACCATTTCCTAACCTTTCTTTATTGTTTGAAACTGAAAATAACACTGTTAAATCATTCCTAAGAAAAATCTCAAGCAAGCTGCAGCATAAAGTGACTAAATGATACTGAGCCATGATTAGCAGCTGTTCAGACTTCCCCTTAGGACTCCCCATTCTTTATCTGACAGGAAAATTCTTGATGCAGGAACCCCTTCCTTTGCTGCCTTATTCCTTGTTTAATTCTAATTATTGATGTCCATGACAAACAGAACTTCCTCCAAATCAGTGTCTCCTTCACCTTACAAGTACTTGTCATGTCCCTTTACCTATGCTAAGCCCGGCCCCTCTGCTTGATTTGGGATGCACCACTTCCTCAGGAGGCCTTTTGGCCCTCCCAGAAGGCAGAGCCAATCCCATCCACAGACTTACTGTACAGGATTTCTCTTCTTCACTGAAATCACACTTGCAGCTTTACACTCATCTGTACACTTAGCTCATTGATTTCTTTTAACCTTTTTACTAAAAGTTCTGTAAGCAGCGTAGGGTAACATCAGCTCAATATAACACAATTCTGTCCACCTGACTCCCCAGTGCACAGTTCAGGGTGGAACATGCTACATAAGACAAATTAGAGTCAGCGCTTTCTTACTGGACTCCTGGCAGAGAAACAGATATCCCTGCTTCCCGAGAAGACACATATTGTTACAACTTTCTAACTGTAGACCATAAACACTGCCTCTAGAGGTTCCAGCATGAGCTCCCATGCCCAGAGCTCTCGTGGCCATTTTACAAAGCTTCTTGGAGGTAAAACCTCAATCACCACCATCTACTTATGTGTGGGATTTTATTTTTTTTATTTTTATTTTTTTATAATTTATTTTTTATTTCTTCAAGTTACATCTCAATCACAATCTCCTCCCTACTCCCCCCTCCTGTCCCACCCTTCCACCCTCTTCCCCCTCAACTCCCCCATCCTCTACCCTTTTTTTTTAGTTTAAGGTACATCTTTTCCCCCCCAACAGCTTCCCCTTTCAGTCCAACAAATGGTTTTTTTCTCTTATAACAATAAATACAATACAAAACAACAAAAATAATTAGGCCACAATTATGAGAGTTATATGGCTTAGCATACATACCCAATGTCCACTCCATATGTATTTGGCACCTGACTTTAACATTCTACTATCTAACCATCTCCATGAGTTTAAAGTTCTATATCTGACTCAGCTTTCATACTAACTTGCCTCACAATTTTAAAAATATCTTCTTAGATCCAGAACACGCTCTTGATTCCTAAACAACTCAAAATTTAACTATGAGACTCTAGCTATCTATTCTTCAACCACCCCAGAGACCTGAGAGGGATAAATATATGGCATTCAAAGATGTTTTCTTAACTTAAGATTTTTTGATATCGAGACATGTTGACAGCACCCCCTATTCTACTCCAAGTAGAAGATGAGCATCGAAGAATCTCCAGTGGGAGATGATTGAATTGGTGGTAAGCCTTTCTCTTGGCAAGAAAAACCCCTTGCTTCAACTGTAGACAGAATGCTGTCCAAAAAGGACAAAACTTGGAAGCAGGTAAGTCGACAGCCTCGCTCTGCCAAGGCAGGGTAGGTAAGTCCTTTATAATTCCTGCTCTATAATCAATGTCTGTCAGAGAAACGGGGCCAAACGGCTGAAGATTGATGCTGTAATGTATGGAGAGAAAATGGGAACTGTCCAGGCAGCCACTGGTATGTCATTTCTTAGTTTTGGAAGCTGCGGGCCCTGCACTTCCTATATAATCATATATATGTGTGTGATTTTAAATAACATTTGGTTCCATGTTAGAAACACCTCTTGCCATTAACTTCATTTCTAGAACACTGGCTCATACTGAAGCACCTGGAGTTCAGGAACACAGACCTGAAACTCACACTCTGACTACTATGTAAATTCATGATCTGTAACACCGCTGGAGGATTCTGGAGGAATTGGACTTTTATCACTAAAATTCTGTCACTTGATGGTACTCATTCTGAGTCCATGATGAATGGTACTGCACATGAAAAACCACAGTGCCTAACAACTTTGCAGAAGTCCAGTGTACGAAGAATGTCACCAGTCACAGAATTTTAGATTCATATTGGTTCATATGGTCAAGCTGCACTCAAGTTGTCTCATTCATTGCAATAACTATGTTACATAAATAGGACAAATTTAACTTGTAAACAAAAAATAAATTGTTGCCATATCAAAACTGGGTCTGGGTGCTAATTCTACACTTCAGTTATACTATCCCAAGGAAGTGACATGAGTCTCTTCAGAGTGAACTAATATTTCAGCAAAAATTATTCTTCATTTGTCTATTAAACATGAGCTTCTGAGCTTTCCTTAGATATTCTTACTAATGTAAAGTCTCGTGTGAGTGTGTGTGTATGTGTTTGTGTGTGATGTCTAGATTAAATGTTAATAAAAATGCTGCATAAATAACTGCTGCAACTAATAAACAGACTATTACAATCACATAGATAAATAGAAATTGGAAGCCAAAATCTGATTCTATTACTAGAATTATGGAAAAGCAATGGAGGCCTCATTTTCCTTTGGTCAGGGCATAAAAGGAAGACTTAAAAATGCAAGAGAGAAATAAGGAAAGCAAAGACACAGTAAGGTAACAAAAACTGTACACCTGAAATTTTTGTATTTACTTACATACTACACTCCTAAAAATTTATTCAGATTCAAATCAGAACCAAAATGAAAAGGAAAAAAAGCTTGTAAAGCAGCTCAGAAACAATAAAGTCTTCCTGTCCTTCCCTGCCCCCACACAGGAAGGGCCTCAGGAAGCTCTGCTCTCACAGAACCTCCATCTGGCAGCCAGGTCTAGTGAAGTCAATTCTGAGAATTCTCTAAGTTCCCACTTTCTATCTGATGATAGAATTTTTATAGAAACCATTCTCTTAAGTTGGGATGGTAATGCACATCTGAAATGCTACTGGATGAAAGCCTGTGAGTTCAAGGTCAGTCTAGTCTCCAAAATAAAACAACAATCTCTCCATTCTCTCCACACATATATGCCTTGTCCACATCAAATTTTCTATATTGTGATACCAAAGCATGATAATAAATTGATCTTGCAATTGTCCCTGAATTAAACTAAAAGAGGAAGGCCCCTTCTCATACACCAGCACTACTGCGACAACTGTAATTCTTACTTTAAGCACAAGTATACTAAACTTTCCTATAGGAGTTTCAAGTGTTCATAACAAGGAAACTATAGTGTCATTCAGAAGACGTGCTAAAAGCAAACATTCTACATCAGCACTGAGAGGCTCAAAGCTAAAAAAAATCAAAACAAACACCCCCCCCCCAAAAAAAAACTGTTAACTCTTCTCATGGTGATGTCTTCAAGGACTATGGCATATTTTATTCAATTATATCTCACAATACAACACTTTGTGAGGCTGTGGAGTACCTTGACAGTAAGTTACTAGACAGTGGCATATGAGAATGAAAAAGAATTGATGACAGAATTTACATGCAAGGCATTTTTCTAGACACTGGACTGAGAGCATGAACATAACCCTGCCTTTGTGAAAACTTGAACCTTGGACATAACACCTGCATGCTAACTCAGAGTGCTTATGCTTTCAATTTCTGTTATGAAATGATTTTGTATTATAGCAGGTGCCCTGGTTTCTAAAATACTATTGATACAACCTTTACAGTGCCAGCAACTGAGAATCCAAGTACTGATCTGTAGGCCTCAGGTATATTTAACATTTGTCATACACCAAGCACAGTGGATTTTTAAACTACTCTACAGAATCCTATCTTTACTTCATGTAAGCTTGTTGTAAGATTGACCACCAGACCCTGTCTAGTGTTCTGAGGACTCTCCATCTAGGCTGGTTCTCTTCAGGTACAGGAGTAAACACTGAACTAGCAAATTCCAAAGCATTGCTCCTTAGGGAGACAGGTGATCTCTATGATACTTCATCAGTTTATCACCAGCCAACACAAACCATGCTGTATGTATGCCTCTTTTAGAAACAGCACAGTGCCTAGGATCCATTCTGAACAGCAAAAATCAATGAAAACAGAAAGAAAGGCAGTAGTACTAAAGCATAAAGTACTATGAAAAGGATGCCGTGTTTGCTTACAGTGTTGTGGTTGTTGCTTTGTTCATTTCAGGTAGGGACAAAACTAACCATCCAACCCACTATTCATACCCAGTACTGAGTGGCCTATTGTAGCAGAGTGATGAGTTCAGGGCCAGATGGGCTGCTGTGGGAGGCCTCAAAAACCTAATTAAAAACAAAACAAAACAACAACAAAACAGGTCTTGGGAGCTTGGGGTGCAGTTCAGCTGACAGAATATTTACCTAACATGCACAAAGTTCTGGGTTACTAGCATAGAACCACACGTGGTGGTTATGGTCCCAGTACTTGAGAGGCAGAGGTAAATGTTCAAGGTCAGTTTGTGCTCCTTGAGTCTCAGCAAAATGAACAAGACTTCAAGTGTGCTTCAAGTATTAGCTGAGGAGTTGCAAACAAATTGTAGCAAGTAGCTGAGTCAGCAAGTACATTATTCACAAGCAGTAGCAACTATGAGTTAGACATTGCAACACAACCTCCAGCTCTACACCAGCAAAAGATGGATCGAAAACCTGCATGCAAATCCAGATGCTAGTAGGTTCCCATACAGACAGAAGGATGTTAGACACAGTGCTTCAAGACAATGTCCAGAGCTTTTAAAAACTGGTATTTTTTCATAAAGTTACTTCTTACCTGATATATCCTAAAAGGAATATAACGAAATCCATTTTCTTCTGGAGGATATTCCATGAGTTTCCGGTTGATAGCCCAAAACTGGTCAAATCTGTCTGAAATGTTATAAATTCTGTTATTAAGAATGAACATCACAACAGACTAGCTCATAAAAGACATGAAAGCTTTAAACATTCAGAAGTTTCTGTAAATCATTAATCCATTGTTTACAAATTATTTCTCCTAATGTTAACATAAAGACATAAAATTAATCTTTTCTACAACATTTTTTTTTTTCTCCTAAGAGAAACCCTCAACAGGTATGTGATTACTTGTGATATCAAGACAAAGACCAGCACTGGACACAGATTGACTCTTGGTCTGCCTCCTGCTGCTAACCTCTGTAAGAACAAACTTGCACAATGTAAGTATGAGTCAGCATTTACTTAGAGGAACAGTGTAGAAGAGTTTCTGAGAGAAATGTGGAACCTGGTGCTGGGGCAAAGTCTGTACAGCACTTGCATTGAACGTACGAGAATCTGAGTTCAGTCTCCTGGAACCTATGTAAAAATGCCAGGCAGAGTGGTGCCTGCTTGTAATTCCAGCATTGGAGAGGAAAAGGCATCCACTCCCTGGCCAGGCACCTAGCCTAAAGGCTAAAGGCAATGAGGGACTTTGTCTCAACATAAGGCAGAGGCTTTTCCTGAGACACCCAGGAGTGTCCTTTGGTTTTCATATGCACTCACACAAACACCCCTCTCCCTGACACACAAAGAGAGAGTGGGAGGGAAGGAACAGAGAAATATTTCCAGTAGGGATACAACCCCTTAGTAGAGTTGGTTTGCCTAACATGTACAAGGCCCTGAACTCAATTCCCAGCACATGGGGGAGGGAGGGTGAGAAACAAAATATAGAATGTGCATGTCTGAATTGTCAAGCACAGTTTAATTTCATATTGACTGATCTTTAAATTTTTTCAGGTTGAATTAGAACTTTACTGTTATAATTTGCAGATCATAAAATCTACACTCCAGCTCTTTTCTAAATACCTTCTGAGGTCAGAATATTTATTATAAATGCAATCATATAGTAAGTAGTCTTTTACATTTGCTCTGTATGTGCATGGACCACATGCACAGTATGATGCTTTCAAAGGTCATTCTTGTAGCATGTACTCTTAAAAGTTTCATTTATTTTTATGATCAAATAAGCATTCAGTGATACAGAGTTACAAGATTTTGTGAACTTACATATATTTGAGTCATTTCTACTTTTGGCTATCACAAATAAAGTTACTAAGAACATCAGTCAGTGTACATATTTTATATAAATATGTTTTCAATTCTCTTGGAGGACCTAAGAATGAAATCACTGTGTCTTATGGCAAAGCTGTGTGGTAGAAGTTTTGATTTCTTTTAAAACATGGTTATGAATGTATTTTTGTTTTGGTCCCGAATGTGGGATATGGAAATATTAGATAAACTGCTAAAAAGCGAACTCGTAAAAGGGCACATGAATATTTTGTTAGCCAGAAACTGCCACATGTGGAGGACATGCTTTTTGCTTGCTAGAAAACATATTTTGATAAATAGACTCCTTAGAGAGTGTTATCTTAGGCAACAGAAAAATACCTCGTTGGGGGGGAAGGCAAGGCATGGTGTTTGCCAATTGGAAAAACATCCTTGTGTGGATTTTAAGAGGTTATAAACAGAAGCTCCAGAAACACAGACTGGCTTTTGCTTGGCTTCACTTCTCATCACTTCATTTTGCTTCCAGACGTTCGTATTTCGTAGCAAGAGGTATTCCAGAGAACGCCTCGAGTTTGCTGCTGCAGATTGAGGACCAGAGCCAGCTGAGAGAATGGATTCTCCAAGTGAGAGTGGGACAACTACTACCACTGCCACCTCTGAGAGCGGAGCTTGACTCCACTGCTGCTGTCCCTGCTAGAGCTCTCCTGAACTGCTGGCGGTTCGTGCTGCTGCTGGGTTTCCTGGTTTGCTGGGTTCCTGTTGCTGCTGGTACCTGCTCCTGTGTTTGCTGTTGGGCTGGACCACTGAAGTCTTGGTGATGAGGATTGGAGAGCTGCATCTACAGACGTCTACATTTTCTGTCTCTCCTAACCCTTTTTCTCTCATACCTCAGGTCGTTGGGTTGGAAGGGAGGTAGAGATACTAATATAACAACAAATAATTAGTTTGAAAGTACACCTTCAAAGCTGTTTAACTGTTACATGGCAAATGTTTTGAGGAACTGCCAAACTGTTTCCCAAAGTGACTGAACCTTTCCCACGAGCAATGTCAAAAAGATGTAATCCATGTTTGCGACTGCCAGCACTAAACATTTTGCCCTGCTTGTTTTTTGAGACAGATTCTCACTAAACAGCCTTGACTGACTTCAAACTCATTACATAAACCAGGCTGGCCTCAAATCTACAGAGATCCATCTGTCTTTGCCTCTCAAATGCTGGGATTAAAGGTGTGTGCCACCACATCTGGCCATTTTTGTCTTTTCTATATAGTCATCTTAGCAGTGTAACTCAATGTGGCTTTTGTTTGCATTTCTCTAATGACTAATACTAAGCACCTACTCATGTGCTTGCTGACCATTTATGCAACTAGAAACTTCTCTAGAGAAATGTCTAAAGTTCTAATTTGTTTTAACATATTATTGTGTATGATGTGTATGTGAGCACAGGCGCACATGCCAAATTGCACACGGGAGGTCAGAGGACAACTTTTGGGGGTAGATTCTCTTCTTCTACCATGGGTTCCAGGGGATCAAACTCAGGCACAATGGCACACTTCCATAATCAAAACACATGGGAGGTGGAGGCAGGATGATCAAGAGTTCAAGGCTAGCCTTGGCTACATAGTGTGTATGAGGGCATCCTAGGCTAGTTGAAATCCTGTCATAAAACAAACAAAAAAAGTCCTGTAGCAGAGCTAGGTGTGGTATCCGATACCTGTGGCCTAACATTTGGAAGGCAAAGGCATCAGGCTCACTACAGGTTTGTGGCCACTATATACAGTAAGGTCCAGGCAACAAGAACACCAGGTTCCCATCACAAGACATGCAAAGCAAATTCCCAAAGCAAACCTTTATTAACAGATTTCCATGAATTCCAACAGGAGGGAGGGGGGAAAACAACAAAAAATAGGTTAATTCTCAACTACGGAAGATTTAAGACCACAGAGGAGGTTGGGTAATTGTCTGGAGACATTACTGGCTGCCAAAACTTGTCTGTGTGCCTACCAATTAGTGAATGGAAGCCAGGAAAATTGCTATACCATACAATATATACACATGGGTTCCAGGGATCAAAATAACCATGTTGACCCAAATGCCAATGGAATGAAGAGTCACAAGGTACTGAAAGATGAGTAAAAAGTTTTTGGTAAAAAACTCTCCAAGGCATAAAGTATGCACACTAAGAGAAAGGAACACCATCTGCCCTTGTTTCAAATCACCCTTTAGCATATGCACAACAATATGGGCTCAAATCCTTTCCTAGTCTTTACAATGCCAACCATTTAACAGATTTCTCAGCAGAGTGTGCCGAGATTGCAAAGCAAAAGCCTCTCCTGAAGTTGCCCATGACTGCAAGATGGGTCAGTGTCATTGGAGTAAGGGCATCAAAAGAGATGTCACTCTGTCATATGCCCAGCTGTACATTCTTCTCAGAAACAGAGAAGACAGCATTCAGAAGGTTTCCTCCCTGTGAACACAGTGGAGCCCAAAGGTCCTTCTAGTACCACATGCCATGCCATCTAACATGCTGTTAATCAGCTACATTCTACATTATCCTGGCTATACGTGAATTACAGATTCACTCTGGCCCAGTCAAAGAAGGGAGATTCTCTAATTCAGGGTGTTAGCTAAATTCCCCAATTGAGGCTGAACCCCAGCTTTGGGAAAGGGCCCCATACAAGCTTTTCCTCTCCTTGTTTTAAGTAGCAGTTTTCTCATAGCTAACAGTCATTCTCTATAAGACTTAAAAAAATTTTACCCATTCAATCCACTATATGGTTTCTACCTCCTGACTAGGGACTGGTGAGATGGCTTAGTGAGTAAAGACACTTGCCACCAAGACTGACAACCTGAGTTTGATCCTGTGACCCACACTGTGGAGAAAATCAACTTCTGAAGGTTGTCCCCTAGCTTCCAACACACACACACAAAGTGTAATAAAAAATTAAAGACAAAGAATCTGTTAACTACTTTTACTCATTCTTATGAAATACATATTTTCTAATCAGTGCTAAAATGTTGTGACCAAGAACAGACCTTTTTTTTTTTTTTTTTTTTTTTTTGGAGACAAGGCTTCCTTGTCTTTTGAGTCTGTATTCCAGGCTGTCCTGGAAATCACTGGTAAGTCAGCTGGCCTTTAACTTACCACCACATTCCAGGCTCTGCCTCCCAGTTGCTAGGATTACAGATGTGCGCCACCACACCCAGCTAGAGTAATTTTCATAGTTATTAAAAGATACAAGTAAAAGTCAAAGAATGATAGTCCTAAGAGAAGGTATAACCAGGTACTTGGATTTGTAATAGTGTTTCTTATATACACTCATCAAAGATTAAAATATAACTCAAAAACCACAATGCTTATCCAGAATACACCAACTCATGAGCTCTGCATGATGGTTCATGCCTATAATTCCAGCCAGTGGACAGCTGAGGTTGCTGTGTGAGACATGGGACATGTGTTCAGGTGTGCATGTCCATGTGTAAATGTTGAAGCCAAAGAAGAGAGAGTATTGTGTGTCTTACTCTAACTCTCTTCACCTTATTCTTGCACTGGCTGTTCTTCCAAAGGACCGGAGTTCAAATCCCAGCAACCACATGGCAGTTCACAGCTGTCTGTAATTGCTGGGAGTGATACCACACATCTTTAATCCCAGCACTTGGAAGGCAGAGGCAGGTGGATCTCTGTGAGTTCAAGGCCAGCCTGGTCTACAAAAGTGAGTCCAGGACAGCCAGGATACAAAGAGAAACCTTGTCTCGAAAAACAAAAACAAAACAAACAAAATAAAAAAGACAAGATCTCTGGAGGAACCTGGAGCTACTCTAGTTGGCACTAACCCTAGCAAGCCTATCTTTGCACTCCCTCTCTCCATCCCTAGCCCTAGGGTTACAGGCATGCCAGCTATTTAATGTGAGCTCTTAGGATTCAAACCCAAGTCCTGGTGCTTACACAGCTAGTGTCTTACCCACTGACCCATCTCCCCAGGCCTGAACATGGTGTTTTAAAAACCTTGCTTCAATTTCTGCTACAAAGTGGAGACAGTAAAAGCACATATTCATGATAATACTAAAAGAAAAATAAGGGAGTAGATACCAAGTGCTACACCATGTTTACTATCACCATAACCTTTAAGTTGGCTTCTAGATTACAAAACAAGGTAAGGAAGTGTAGGGAACCCTATGTACAAGTAGTTCTGTCCAAACACTATCGCCTCAGTCTTGCTTACAGTGTTCACTATGTTCAGGGACACAGTATTATCAAATGCTGTTTGCTAAAATTTTATAATTCAGTAGCCTTTGTTAGTTAGCCATGGTGAGGAAAATAAGATCTGCTACAACATTTTACATTGCCCTTTAGGTACCCACTCTGCTTCCTTCAAACTATTCAGACACCCATAGGGTCTCTTTTCACTCAATTTAGTTGCAATTTACTTTTAATCAATTTCAACTGCATTTATCTTCAGTTATATCAAGAACTAGTAGTAGGAACAGGAATAGTGATCCAAAAATATCAATGTCGTGGAAGCCTCCAGTTTGGACAAACTACGCTGAGTTCTGTATTACCCCAATACCAGATAGTCATTGCCTTTCAACCCTTCCTTCTCCTATCAGTCTTAAAATACTGGATGAGGACTATGTGTAGCTCAATGACAGACCACTTGCCTGTCATGCACAAGCCTGGGGATTTGGTGCCCTCTCTACAAAGATTAGCACAGGGGCTTGGGATATAACTCAGTGGTAGAGAACTTGTCACACATGCAAGGACCCAAGTTCCAGGCCCAACACTGAAAAACAAAACAAAACAAAAAAAGATATGGAAAAAACTAGTATTATGGACAAAAGGTTCTTGTTAATCTGGGAAAGTGAACGGCTTTACAAATATTATACTTAACTAAAGTATAGCTCTATATAAGTACAGCCAGTAATAACTATCTAAGGAAACTTTATAAATATTTAAAAACTACTACTAAAACTTAAAATCTTACAAAGCACTGAAATAAAATCAGGCTAAATTTTAATTATAGTTATTCTTCTCCCTCCCTCCCTCTCTCTTTCTCTCTTTTTTCCCCCAAGAC
Source organism: Lophiomys imhausi (assembly GCA_907164525.1). NCBI lineage: Eukaryota > Metazoa > Chordata > Mammalia > Rodentia > Muridae > Lophiomys > Lophiomys imhausi. The sequence goes on from CAJQZJ010001265.1 coordinate 111,820, forward strand.
AGGGTTTCTTTGTGTACCCCTGGCTGTCCCAAAACTCACTCTGAAAGACCAAGCTGGCCTCAAACTCAGATATCTGCTTGCCTCTGCCTCCTCAGCACTGGGATTAAAGGCCTATGCCACTACTGTCCAGCTTAACTATGGTTTTTCTTAAGATTTATTTTTATTTTTGTGAATATGTTTCATTCTGTGTATGCATGCATGTCTTTGCCTGCAGAGGTGAAAAGATGGTGCTAGATTCCCAGGAGCTGGAGATACAGGTGGTGGCAAGTCATCTGACATGGGTGCTGGGAACTAAGAACAAGTCCTTTGGAAGAACAGCAAGTGCTTTTAAACACGAAGTCATCTCTCCAAGGCTAAATTTTAATGTTCATATCATCAGCAATAAACTATAGCTGCATATTACATCTCTAAACTACTCCCCCAAACCAGCCAAATAAATGTATTTTTAAGAAGGCAATTTCTGAATTATATTAAGAAGTATTTATTGAGTCAGGAAGATGAAAAGATCTCCCATGCTAATGGATAGGTAGGATCAACATAATAAAAATGGCCATCTTGCTAAAAGCAATATACAGATTCAATGCTATTCCTATCAAAATAACAAAACAATTCTTTATAGACCTGGAAAAAACAACTCTCAACTTCATATGGAATAACAAAAAACCCAGAATAGCTAAATCAAGCCTGTACAATAAAAAACAAACAAAAACACATCTGTAGGTATCACCATCCCAGATTTCAAGCTATACTACAGAGAAATAGTAATAAAAACAACATGGTTACTGGTATAGAAACAGATCAGTTGATCAATGGAATTGAAGACCCAGAAATGAACCCACACACCTATGGTCACTTTATTTTTGGTAAAGCCAAAACCGTACAATGGAAAAAGGACAGAATCTTCAACAAATGGTGCTGGTCTAACTGGATGTTGACATGTAAAAGAATGAAATTAGACCCATACTTATCACCTTGCACAAAACTTAAGTCTAAGTGGATCAAAGACCTTAACATAAGGCCTGACAAACTAAATCTATTAGAAGAGAAAGAGGGGAAAAGCCTCAAACTCATTGGCACAGGTGACAACTTCCTGAACAGAACACTACACTCAGGCTCTAAGTCCAACAATCAATAAATGGGACCTCATGAAACTGAAAAGCTTCTGAAAGGCAAGGGACACTGTCATTAGAACAAAACGGCAACCTACAGATTGGGAAAAGATCTTTACCAACCCCACTTCTGACAGAGAGCTAATATCCATAATTTATAAAGAACTCAAGAAATTAAACACCAAGAAACCAAATAATCCAATTTAAAAAAAAGGGAAACAGAGCTAAACTGAGAATTCACAAAGGAGTAATCTCTAATGGCTGAGAGACACTTGAAGAAATGCTCAGCATCCTTGATCATCAGAGAACCGCAACTGAAGATACTTTGAGATTCCATCTCATACCCGTCAGAATGACTAAGATCAAACACTCAAATGACAGCACATGCTGGTGAGGCTGTGGAGAAAGGGGAACACTCCTCCATTGCTGGTGGGAGTGCAATCTTGTACAACCACTATAGAAATCAGTCTGGAGATATTTTATAAAACTTGGAATAGCCCTACCTCAAGACCCAGCCATACCACTTCTGGGTATCCACCCAAACGATTCCTCACCAAACCACAAGGATGTTTCCTCATCTATGCTCATAGCAGCCTTATTTGTAGCAGCTAGAAACCAGAAACAACCCAGATGTCCCTCAACAGACAAATGGATAAAAAAAATTGTGGTATATTTACACAATGGAATAGTACTCAGCAATCAGAAACAAGGAAATCATGCAATTTGCAGCCAAATGGATGGAACTAGAAAAGCTCATCCTGAGTGAGCTAACCCAGACTCAGATGCACATGGCATTTACTCATTTATAATTGGATTTTAGCCATATAATACAGGATAACTATACTACAACCAACACACCAAAAGGATCAGGAACAGAGTTTGTTACCTATTAGTGGGATGATTTGCCCTAGGGGTGCTGCTATGTAGGCCCCCAATGCAAGAGGAAGCTCTTAGCCCTCATATGACTGCTGAACTGAGAGGGGTTGATATGTAGGGACACTCCACATTGGAGGAGTGAGATGGGTGAGAGAGGGAGGAGAGGGTAGGAGGGTGGAACCTGGAGGGGTGGAAAGAGGGCACTGTGATGCAGATGTAGCTATAGTAGTATAAATAAACATAAAAAAGAGCATGTTCCACCACAACTGGATGATTTATTTTTTTTAAGTGTGTGTTTGTGAGTGTATATGTGGATATGCATCAGTGCTGGGATTAAAGGCCTGGGTCACCAAGCCTAAATTTTTTTTTTTTTTTTTGTTAAATAAAGGTTCGTAATAAAATTTACAGAGCTAGAGCACGGGGTATACCAAGACTAATTACAGAAATGTGTTCCTGTTCAAAATACAGGCTGCATCCCATACCCTGATCCACCATGCGCTGAGAGTGTTCTTCCTCTTAGCCTCAATGAGTGTGTCACTTTCTGAGATTCAGGGGTCCAAAACAAACAGAACAATGAATCAAACTCATTTCACTTCACTCAGGCAGCAACTTAAAGTAAGATAAAATCAGAAATAAGTACTAAAGGCAATGATATCCCATATTATGGTCACTCTAACTTTTAAAATTATTTTTACTTCACTTTACGTGTATGAGAGTTTTGTCTACATGTATATCCAAGTGCATGCCTGCTGTCTGCAGAAGTGAGAAGAGAGTGTAGGGTCCCCTAGAACAGGAATTATTGATGGTTGTGAGCCACCACTAGTGCTGGGAATTGAACCCTGGACCTCTGGAAGAGCAACCAGTTTTCTTAACCTCAGAGCCATCTCTATAGCCTTGGTCAGTAAAATCTTTGCAATCTTTATTATATAAGACATCTTCTCTTTATCTAATACAAATTCCGTATGTTTCAAGTAAAAGAATGTCAGAAAACTAATGATTGCCTGTTGACAACTGTTTCCAAGCAAAGACACACTAGTGGCCACTGAAGACTCAGAATGAGTTGTGACACTTCTCAGGTTACCCCCTCTCTTAGACCACTTAGGAAGTGTTTAAAAACATGTGTGCGTGTGACCCTCCCCAGATCAATTACAGTGCCTGACTTACTGGCACCAGGACTTTTCAAAGTTCTCCAGATGACTCCAATATGTAGCCAGAGTTAACAACCTCCAGATGTAATGGAATCTGCCTTCATTTTGGAAATCAGAGTCAATCTACACTGAAATCCTGGTCCCACCTCTTTAGTAGTTAACTTCATTTCTTCATTTGCAAAGTTGTAAACATTTATTTAATCTTTATAAGGAATCACAAGATAATGCATATAAGAATATCCAGGCCTCAGATATTACATAATTTTATTAATTGTAATAACCTCTAGGAAAATTTTCTTCTATTGGTTCTCCATTTAATCTGTCATAGTGGCACCATGAAAATATCCCTTTAAAAGATGTTCCCAATTTATAGACAGTTCATGCTTTTACATTCACTAAAGAAACAATGAAAAGCAAACAAAGGAATAGTAAGGCTCAACAACTTCCATTGTTCAAACTATTCTGCACCTACTTAAATCTAAAAACAAAAGAATGCAAAATAAGTACACAATAGGGTTTCACCTTCACTTCCTATGTACGCGGGGAAATCAAACCAGCATAAAACTACAATTTCTAAAGTGTCTCATCAGTGCTTTTTTGGCTTGTGCTTTGTGGCTCAAGTCTTCTCTGCCCACCCAACCCCATTTCCTCAAGTGGGACAGAGGGCTAAGCCAAGATCCTGAGCTGAAAAGGCGTACCAGATGTTCAGCTGCTGGAAAGCAACACCAGAGAACCATCAAATAGCACCAGAGTAGAAAATCAGACGGGGGCTAGAAAGACGTACATCAGGTGGCATGGCGCACAGCTACCTACCTGTACTCCAGGAGACCAATGTCCTCTGGCCTCCAGACAGGCATCTGCATGTATGTGATACACATACAAACAGATAAGTACACGCGCACGCACACACACACACACACACACTCTCTCTCTCTCTCTCTCTCTCTAAAACACACACAAATTTTTATCTAGTAAGTTTTTTTTAGATTTATTTATTTCATGTGTAAAACTGTTTTGCTTTACATGTATATATGTACAGCATGAGCATGACTGGTGTCCACAGAGGTCAGAAGAGGACAACAAATCCCCTAGAACTGTTATTTCTGTAACCATGGTTGTAAGCAACCATGTGGGTGCTAGGAATTGAACCTAGGTCCTTTGTAAGAGCAACAAGTGCTTTAAACCACTGAGACATATCCTCCAGGCCCTTATTCAGTAAAATTTAATAATAACTGAAATACATTATAAACCCCAAAAAGGAAGGAAAATTTAATCAGAACTTCTAACTATCCTAATGGCAAATAAGAATAATAAGGTTAATAAAATATGAAATAAACTTATTATTTCCCATATTATTCACTTACAACTCAAATAATCTGAAACTCATACTATATTTTCTTGAGCATAACACATGAAAATAAACAATAACACTATACGCAGGGATGGCACTCATTATAACATAAGATCTTTCCCCCTTTAATTCAGCTCTTATTGTCTTTCCTCTTCCCATTTCTTCTATTTCAACTCTGTTTTGTTCTGCTCCTTATTGAAGGTGGACAATTATTGCTTATGCTTCACAAAGAGTGTGAAAGATGAGATTATAAGGTATTTAACACTTTACATAAAAACAATTTTAAAATGCATGAAAAGTAAATGTAGGCAAATCTTTCTGCAGAGCAAGATCTAAGGAATTATTAGTAAAAACAGGATCTAAAAATTCCCACAAAATATTCATTTTAACTTGAGGATATGATTGAAACTTAGAATCAGACCTGCAGAAATTTATTTCAATTAAACACATGCTGGGATATTTTAACTCCCTAAAGATGACAAAGGAATGAGCTAAATGAAAAGATCCCAAGTATTCACTGATAATCTGGATCCCAGACAACTGTATGGAAACTGATGTGTGAATTAGAATGTGACGGGGAAGATGGCCACCAGGACTCACTGAGGTCAGCATTTGACACAGACACTGCAGAAAGAATTAAAAATAAGAGATAGAAGGATCAATTTGTACAAAGTATGGTGAGTGTAATATGTCAATTTATGCATGTAATTAGTAGTAGGAGCTGCAGAAAAAAATTAAAAAGCCACAAAACAAGTACACAATGGCCTGCTGCATCTTTGTTCATGCATTTACTCTCTTATAATTGGATATTTGTCACTACTAGTATTCCGAGATCCAACAATTCATTGAGTCCTAGTTACAATTGCTGTCATAGACAGTTTATTTTATTTTTTTAATGTTCATTTATTACTTCAGGTTACATCTCCATCACAGTGTCCTCTTTCCACCCCTCCCAGTCCCGCGGTCCCGCCCTCTACCCCCATCCCTTCCATCACACTCCTCCGGAGTGGAGTGTTCCTACATATTAGTCCTCCACCCCATTTCAGCAGTCATATGATAGCCAAGAGCCTCCTCATACACTGGGGGCCTACAAGGCAGCACCACAAGGGCAAAGTGTCTCTTTGACAGGTTAAAGAGTCTATGTTCCTGTTCTCTTTGGTGCATTGGCTGTAGCATAGTTATGCTGTGCTATATGGCTAAGATCCTATTATAAATGAACAGATGCCATGTGCATCCTTCTGAGCCTGGGTTAGCTCACTCAGGATGAGCTTCTCTAGTTCCATCCATTTGGCTGCAAATTGCATGATTTCGTTATTTCTGATGGGTGAGTAGTATTCCATTGTGTAGATGTACCACAGTTTTTTTTATCCATTCCTCTGCTGAGGGACATCTGGGTTGTTCCCAGTTTCTAGCTATTACAAATAAGGTTGCTATGAACATAGATGAGGAAACATCCTTGTGGTTTGGTGAGGAATCTTTTGGATGCATACAGAAGTGGTATGGCTGGGTCTTGATGTAGGGCTATTCCAAGTTTTCTAAGATAACACCAGACTGATTTCTATAGTGGTAGAACAAGTTTGCACTCCCACCAGCAATGGAGGAGGGTTCTCCTTTCTCCACAACCTCGCCAGCATGTGCTGACATTTGAGTTTTTGATCTTAGCCATTCTGACAGGTGTGAGATGGAATCTCAGAGTCATCTTGAGTTGCATTTCTCTCATGATTAAGGATGCTGAGCATTTCTTCAAGTGTCTCTCAGTCATTAGGAATTCCTCCTTTGTGAATTCTCTGTTTAGCTCTGTTCCCCATTTTTTGATTGCATTATTTGGTTTCTTGGCATTTAATTTCTTGAGTTCTTTGTAAATTTTGGATATTAGCCCTCTGTCAGATGTGGGGTTGGTGAAGATCTTTTCCCATTTTGTAGGTTGCCATTTTTATAATGCCAGACTTATCAGAAGAATTTCCCAGCAACATATGATTTATACATAAAAAGATTTGTGAACTTTCTATAGCTTCTAAAGTAATAAAGGAGAAAAGTCATAGAATGAATACAAGAAACTAGTATTCATTTTTTCAGCTCAGAAAACATTTTTTATATGTAGAATTCTGAAACAAGAGTTGACTGTCACCATAGGAACTAATGGAGGCTTACTTACAAAGGTCAAGAGGCAAGAAATACAAAGACACGGGTGGGGAACAGAAGCCTGAACTCAAGAAATTCTCAGAACAAATAATTCATCGTTTTTTGTTTAAAACCATGAGGCATCTAATGACAGGTAACACATTATGTAGTATTAACTGCTGAATGGTGAGCAAAAATGTTTTCTGACTATGCAGATCTCATGGGACAGAGGCCAGTAAACTGAACTCAAATATTTGAGAGGAGAGTTTGTTAAGATATGGAGTACTGGGAAGCTGGAGAGATGAAGGATTAGGGTTCGATTCCCCACACTCACATAGTAGCTAACAACCATCTGCAATTCCAGTCCCAGTGGATCTGATGTCCTTTTCTGGCCACCTCGGACTTAAAGAAAAAAAAGAAAAGAAAGACACACAAAACTAAAGGTGGGTGTGGTGGCACATGAATTTAATCCCAGCACTGGGAGGCAGAGGCAGGCAGATCTTTGTGAGTTTGAGGCCAGTCTGGGCTACATAATGAATTTCGGGATAGCCAGAGTTTTATAGTGAGACTACTGTCTCAAAAAGACTCCCTCACCACCCTTCAAAGAAGATATGCAGAACTAGGTCCAATATCTAAACCTCTTACAATGTTAAAAATTCTTTTCCTATCATATCACTTATACTCCTTCCCCTGACCTGATTATCAAACAAAAAACAATATGAATTAATGTAACATCACATAGCTTTATAATCAGCTTAGATAGCTTCATCTCTTAAATCAAAACAATGAAAATAACAAATTTCTCTATAATATTCTTCTCTGACTCTTTCTCATGTCCTCTACTCATTGTCACAACATGGCTCCTCCTACTCACACTTCTTGCCAGCCAAAATAATATAAAAAAATGAAAATCTCTTCTACAAAAAATTCTATATCTATACTTACTCTCCTCCAAATTCTCCTAATCCTAACATTCTCAGTCTCCGAACTTATTATATTCTACATTATATTTGAAGCCACTCTAATCCAAACACTTATTATCATCACCTGATGAGGCAACCAAACAGAACGTCTAAACAAAGGACTTTATTTCTATTCTATACACTTATTGGTTCAATCCCACTTTTAATCATTTTAATACTTACCTACAACTCAACAGGCACTTTAAACTTTCTCCTTATGCCTCTTAACATCCAACATCTTAACCCAACATGATCATATAACATTATATGACTAGCATGCATAATAGCTTTTGTAATCAAAATATTGGTCAGCTATAACAGTGTACATTCAGCTAGCCTGGTGGACACAGCAGTGAGCAAGAGAGACTTTGTCTCAGACAAAGATGAATGTGAAGAGTAACACTCAAGATTGCCCTCTCTCCTTACACATGAGCTATGGTAGGGTGTACACACAGAGTAACATTAATGATGTGGACATACCTTGGTGGTAGAGCTATATCCCCTTGACTATATAGTTGTCTAGTATGCCCTGGTTCAGTCACCAGTACCACCAAAACCAAAACCAAATCCAAGAAACATAAGCAGGGTTGATATTAATATAATTTGTCATTTAACAGTGATTTGAGCAAATATAAAATCATATGATTAAGCAACATTTACCATAAGAAGGCTACTAGATTGATTTTTTGTTATTGTTGGTTTTTTGGTTTATCTGTGTAGCCCTGGCTGTCCTGGACTCACTTTGTAGACCAGGCTGGCCTCAAACTTAGAGATTTGCCTGCCTCTGCCTCCTAAATGCTGAGATGAAAAGCATGTGCCACAATGTCGGGCATAAGACTGAATTTTTTAAGCGGTTAAATGACTGTTTATGTACCAATTTTCTCTGGTTTAAGAAGAATGCAAAGTCCATTGGGGTTTTGGCTTTAATCACAGACAAAGGTAAATGGTGCAGCAGTATCAGAATTCTTAGGCCATGCCAGGTAAATTACCTGGACTCCATCTCAAAATAGTAAAACACTAACCTAACATTTAACATCTCCAAAAGTGAGCTAAAGGGATCATTATAACAACTGCACACACAGATCCAAGTGCTGAGCTACTAAAATAGATGAGAAACATTATAAATGTAATGGCCAAAACTTTGTATACCTGGTATGACAGCAATGGTAGTTCATAGAAATGCTGACGTACATAGCATAGAACAGGGAATGGTACTATGGCATTTAATAAGTGATCCCTGTGATTCTAAGAGAAAAGTGGAATTAATTATTTTTGTTCTGTTAAAGAGAAGCATGAATTAATTTATATTCTAATACAAACATTCCCTTAAAATTATGTTAAACAATATATGTCCTTGTATTCAAATGGCTCAAGCCTATCATCCCAGAGCTCAGGAAGCTAAGGTAGGAAGCTACCAAAAGTTCAAAGTTAGTAGGACTACACAGTGAGTTATAGGCCAGTCTAGGGTATACTTGGAGATAGCAAAACTCGAGTCATATAGAAAAAAAGGAGGGGAGGGAAGAAGAGGGAAGGGCAGGGAAGGGGAAGAGGAAGAGACAAAATCACAGCCCAAACAAAAAAGATGTGTTCAGATTTCGTTTTTCATAATGGACCAATCACTATATTTACAAGAAAATGCTTCATGGACCTTCCCAAATACATTAAAATAAAAGACATCAAAAGAAAAAAAGAAAGAAAGAAAGGAAGGAAGGAAGAAATACATCAGTCTTAGAACGTACAAAAATTTTAATATTGTTAAGCAAATCAAATTTAAGATAAAGGCTTAATAAATATGAAATTTCATTTCAAAGGAATTATGACAAAATTAAACCTTTATATGCCTATAAAACTAACCCTGTTTTATTTCCATGAAACTAAATAGTCTCTGAATATATCTACAAGTACTAACCAGAGTATGAGCCTAAAAACAGACTTTTACATACATCAACTAGATCTCGTAATGAAAGTGGACAGATAACCTCTAGGATATACACACTTCCATGGCTATCAAGGTCCCTTCTAACAAGTTAACACTAGTATAATATGTTGGGTATTCTGATATAACTGTCTAGATGTTTCCCAAGTTGTTTATCTATGATGTTTGTATTCTAGGAGGCTATAGTCCACAAATTGCTTGTATTTATTCATTTAAATTTCATGAGCACTCTTTCTTCAGAAGCCTAGCAGACTCTCTTCCCATTAAAACACAAATGCATCAACTTTAAAAATTCACATCACCCTTTCCTATGTGTATGCATGTTCGTATGCATGTGTACCCATATACACGTTTGTGCAGAGGCCAGAGATTGACAGTGGATGACTTCTCATTCACTCTCCATTTTATTTACTGAGGTAGGATGTTTCAAAGAACCCAGAACTCTATGATTTAGTTAGTCTAGGTAGCCAGCTTGCCCAAGAGATCCACTGTCTCTGCTTCCCATGTCCTAGGTGTTGAGATCACAGGCAGGCCACCAAGCTCCAACCCCTGGTATTTACAAAGATGTGGAGGATTGAAACTCTGGTACTCATGTGTGTTCAGCAAGCACTTTATCCACTAAGCTATCTCCCCAGATTCCCACCACTACAGAGGAGAAAACTGATTTAAAAACATATAGAGAGATGGCTCAGCAATTAAGAATAGTGCCTACTCTTGAAGGGACCCAGGTTTGATTCCCAACACCCACACAACCATCTTAAACTACAGTCCCAGGGGTTCCATCACCCTTTTCTGGCCTCCATGAGCCCTAGGCACACATGTAGTACAAATAAACATGCAGGAAAAACAGCCATATACAAATAAAATTAACTTTAATTAAAACATACATAGAGAGAACACTGGACATGGTGGTGCATGTCTTTAAACTTAGGAGCAAGAGAGACAGGTGGCCAGTCTGATCTACAGAGAGTTCCAGGCCAGTCGGAGCTAAATAATTTTTTGACAACCTGTCTCAAAATTTAATCAACTTAAAAATTAATTTAAAAAAATTTTAAATATATAGAGAAAACACTGCTTGTTCATTCTGTAATGAAACCTAACAGTATTTGAGGTTAAATTTTACTTGAAACAACTTTCTCACTGTTGTAGATTCTTCAATGCTACACGCATAGCTTTAGACTAAACTTGATCAATAATGCCCTGCGGCCAGAAACTATCATGGCCAAAAGATAACTATGAAGTAAGCACTCCTTAGTGTGAAATCGAACAGAGGCTGAAGCGTTATGTCCTACTCCAGTGTACTCTCACTAGCCACTCTCTCTCACACACAAAATAGGTATTTCTAGCAATATCTTAGTCTATTCCCATGTGGATAACTATAGCTCAAACTTTCAGCCACAAAGATGACCTCTCCAGTCATCTTTGCTGCCTACACCATATCTATGCTCTATCTAGTATTTCCCATTTCAGTGCATAGAACATCATCAGGATCCAACTCAATTCCTAGAAATAAGTATTTCCTTATTAGATTCAATCTAATAATAGGTTTTATCAATTATACCCAAAATAAACCTCAACTACACTGATCTTTCTCTTATCAGCACTGTCACCACCACATTCTCCACTTCTCTTAATTCTTCATTCCATCTCATGTTCAGAGTCGAGTATAGCACTCCATGCTACCTCAGCACTCGCTGGTCAAACTCCCTCCTCCACTGGCTTTCTTCCCATTACTCTTAAACCTTAAAATTTTAAACTTGGCCTACAAGAACCCATACAATGGATTCTTTCTCATTTCTCCAAACTCATTAATTCATCCCTTCCTCCCTGGTCACTACTCCCAAGTCATAACAGTTTTCCTTCAGTTTTTTAAAATCTACCTGCTGTGAACTAACCGATCATGCCTTACATCCCACAGTCATGAGCTTTATGGTATTAGGTAGCTGAGAATTTGAGAGATGATTGAGTCTGATGATGAGCCTTTATGGGTCATATTAGTGCCCTTATAAATGAGACCACGGAGTGTTTCCAGCTGGGAGAGGACTGAGAGGACAGCTGTGAATAGGAACCCCACCCTACCCTGGAGTAGACTCTGAATCTGCAGGTGTCTTGATCTTATTATACTACTCCAGCCTCCAGAAATGGATAAAGTCAATGTTTATTGTTTTCCATCTATGGTACTTCTGTTGTAGAAATCTGAGGAAACTAAGACCCAAATCCAGCTTTCTTACCTGTTGTTTTAAAACATGGCTCTCTAATACAGCTGGCTTTTCTCATCCTTTAGAGTTCCAACTTGTTTATCTTTTCAGAGGTCTTCCCTAACCACCCTAATGCAAGACACAAGTCTATTGGCAGTGTTCTCAGCTCCTCACTTAGCATTTTCGAAGTGTGTGTGGGGGGGTAGAAATATAAGAGAGGGAGGGAAGGAGAGAGGGAAGGAAGGAGGGAGGGAAGGATGGAAGGAGAGAGGGAAGGAAGGAGGGAGGGAAGGAGGGAGGGATGGAAGGAGAGAGGGAGGGAAGGAAGGAGGGAGGGAAGGAGAGAGGGA
>CAJQZJ010001265.1:124270-135640 GCA_907164525.1 Lophiomys imhausi
GGAAGGAGGGAGGGAAGGAGGGAGGGAAGGAAGGAGGGAGGGAAGGAAGGAGGGAAGGAAGGAAGGAGGGAAGGAGGGAGGGAAGGAAGGAGGGAGGGAAGGAGGGAGGGAAGGAAGGAGGGAGGGAATTCCAGCCTGTTCTTCAAAGTGCAACAAGTTCCTGAAGCAGAACACTCACTCACCATAAACCATATCTGCTGGTGCTGTGATCCCAGACTGTCTGTGATCTGGACAGTTCTAACAGAACTATGAACAATAAATTTGTTTATAAGTTTAAAAAAAAGTATTGGGAGTGAATGCCTCAGCAATCAAGAAAAATACAGGTACCCAAAAACAGAAGGGCTTGTAAATACAACACCAATCACCCCCCCCACCCTTGGGATTATGTTCTCTGAAAATACTCTGAGCATTCTATTGGATAGAATACTCCAATATCAGTGTCCTTACTCCTACGTCGCCATCTGCCAATGACACTCCTAACCCCAGATAAACGCTGATCTCCTGAACTAGGCCACCCCATCCGTGAACGTTTCTGGCACTGCCTCTACCTGTGTGCCTGTGTATATGACTGTGCCTAGTGGTGTCTGCATCACTGGAATCTAAACTTCACATGGATAGTAATTTCTTTCTGCCTGCTTTGCTCCCTGGGTATTTCCAGACCCTAAAGCACAAACCACACAATACACAATCAATTACTATTTGTTTGAGTAATTAACATTAATAATGCCCATAAAAGATGAAGCACATTATAGAGAAGCATGTCAGAGCAGAGTGACATGAAGGCCAAAACCAAGAAGATTTTGCAAAAAGAAACATGGCGAACAAAATGAGCTATACAAACACCACTTGGTAATGAATAAAGGAAAACAGGCAACATTACTGTGAAGGAAAAGAAAAGGAAAAAAATATTTTTTTTGAGAGGAAAAGTCCAAATGGAAACAATGCTTTACTGAGGTCATAGACACTGGTACATACTCTGCATTGGTAGATATGGAGCTTTCAATTAGTGTAAACCTTCAGATAAGAAGAATTTCATTAGAGAAAGGCAAAAACTAGAGGAATTTAAGACTCTAAATGAGGGCCAATGAGACAGCTTATGGGTGAACTCACTTGCTGTGCAAGCCTGACAACCAGAGTCCAAGTGCTGTATCCTATGGGAGAAGGAGAGACCAACTCCCCAAAGTTACCTTTGACCTCCACATGCACATGGTGGTATTTGCACTACCCACCATGCTTGCATAATGTAATAAATAATAATAATAAATAAAAAATTAACACTAAAAGAAGAGCTGGAGAAATGGATCAGTAATTAAGAGTGCATATTGCTCTTCCAGAGGATCCAAGTTTAGTTCTCAGTATCTAATAGGGTAGCTCACAATTGCTGTAACTCCCGTCCCAGGGGGTCTGGGGATCCCAGTACCTGTGGCCTCCAAGAGTAACAGCATCCACATGTGTGCACATACCCTCATATAGATGAACTTGCAGGCAGTTAATCAAAATAAAAAGTACACTTGTTAAGACAACCAAGACCAGCCGGGCGGTGGTGGCGCACGCCTTTAATCCCAGCACTTGGGAGGCAGAGGCAGGCGGATCTTTGTGAGTTCGAGGCCAGCCTGGTCTACAAAGCGAGTCCAGGACAGCCAGAGATATTCAGAGAAATCCTGTCTCGAAAAAAAAAAAAAAAAAAAAAAGACAACCAAGACCCATTAAAAGACAAGATGGAGATATGGCTCAGCAGTTAAGCTTGCTCACTGCTCTTTGGAAGAACCAGAGTTGAGTTTCTAGTACTCACAGATGCTTATAATTCCAGCTCTAGGTGATCTGATAGCCTCTTCTAGACTCTGTGGCACTCCCACTCAGGTTCTCATACCCATACACAGACACTCACCCATACACTAAATTAAAATAAATCTTAAAAACAAACAAACAAAGAAACAGACCGGAGCGATGACCGCTCATGCTTCAAGTGTACTTGCTGCTCATCAGAGGACCTGAGTTCCTTGGCTCCCAGCAAGCACCAGGCCCAGAGGACCCAAAATCCCTGGCCTCCGAGGGCATCTATACTCCTGACATATGCACGTGCCAACACATATACCTACACCAATTAAAAATAAATATAAATTAAAAAAAACACTTCAGGGACTTAAATGTAGGATTATAAAATCGTTGCCAGAAGTTTTATGAAACAATGAACAGTGGGGAGGTGACTGGGGTTAAAAGATAAGCAAATGCTCTGACTGAAAATAAACTGAGCTCATTTTATTACCTTGCAGGGCTGTCTTTAATCTCCAGCAAAGACCATTTTAGAAAGTAAAAGTAATTACTAGAAAACTATACTTAATATTTCCTCTGATGTGTAGAACTCAACCTTTATAATTGTAAATCCATTACAACCATCTTAGTAACTTCACATTTCATTTATTTTAAAATGCCTTTCTGTTTCATCTAGGCAGTCCTGAAAATCACTGAGGAAAAAAAAATCAGTTATTAGAATCCCGTATTTGCATTTCTAAAGGAATTCCACAGAGAAAAGTGAGCTGACTCACTCACAGGTAAAAGAAAAGGGCTACATAACAGAAATGAACAGACCTAGGCCAGTGCACAGAACAATAAAAACAGCAAGATAACAATAGAAAACACCTGTCTCTAGTCCACAAGCCTCTAAAATATCACGTGTCAAATAATTTCTATTTCTTCTTAAAAACCAGTTTCACGTTAAAAATGGCAAACCGGGGCTGTGTGTGTTGGCATATGCATGAAATCCCAGCATTCTGGAGACTGAAGCAGGAAGATCCTAAGTTGAAATCAAAACATATTGTAACCCTCTAAAACAGTACAGGGGTGAATGTGTGTGGTAAATAGTACACTATAAATTAAGTCTAAAAGCATTTTATAAGCAATGGAAAATTTAAGCGTATTTAACAGCCAAATCTTACTTTTATCTGCAAGTATTTGAAACTTTATATCATTTTCTTTTTTAAAATGTTGACTTTGGGTGCAGTAATGCACACCCAAAATCCCATCACTATGCAGGGTTATTATAAGTTTGTCTAGCCTTGAGTGCTGGAGAGATGGCTCAGTGGTTTAGAGCACTGGCTGCTCTTCCAGAGGACTGAGGTTCAATTCCCAGAACCTATACGGCAGCTCACACACGTCTGTAACTCCAGTTCCAGGGCTTCTGACACCCTCACACAGACATACATATAGACAAAAATACCAATGCACATAAATTAAAAATAAATTTTAAAAAAGTTTCTCTAACTTGAACTACATGAAACCTTGTCTCAAAAAAATCCAAATAGAAAAAGAAGTAAGTATACTCAAGGCTGAAAGCTAGGCCTTGTATTATTCTTGATATCTTTTAGTGATTTCTTCAAATCTCCCCATACAATGTGACATTGAACAGAAAATCTATGCATGGGTTGACAACTGTCTTATAAGTAAAAATGCTACTTTCTTTTCTGTTTGTGACCATTAACTCTGTTTCAGAGAGGTGGCTCATTCTCGTATCTAAAATGAAAGCCTATAAAAAACTGAAAGGCACATTATGCCTTAAATGAATTTTCTTGGTTTCATAAGCTTTTCTTATTTCTCCTTCAGAGAGCTTCGAAATTAAAATTAGCATTTGAAAGTATTCAAAAATCGTTGAAACTTATGCTTCGCATTGGTGCTCTCCAGGTGCAGCTCTGGGTGGAACAAATGGATCACCTGCTTTGTCTGAATTTGGAGAAACTTACAACTGCATCTACAAAAAGGTGACAACAGCTCTATGACCTCACAAATAATCATGACCTGTCTCCAGGTCAAAGAAAAAAGCTTAAATATAAAAATCCATTTCCATAAATAAATTAAACCAAGAATATTACTCTATTTATGAAACACTTAATACTTCCTTCCTGGTCATGTGAGAAAAAGATAAAAAGAGTAAATCAAAACTTCTACTTTTTACTCTCTAAGGCCACATGTTTTGGTGATAAAAATATAAGATAAGCGTCAAGCACAAGTATTATATAGTGCATTATAAAGATACATCAGTGCAATAACACCAGAGAACAAGGATACATCTAAATGGCAGTGCCTGTAGAACATGCAGTGTACTAGCCCTGCCTCTCTCTCTGTAGCTCCATGAAGCTGGCTGTGTGTCTCCAAGTGCTTCGGATGATCACACCTTCTGACAACACAGCATCAGTACAAGTTAGATACTCATTGTTAACTCTACAAATAGAAGGCTTCATATAAAAGGTGATGATAGAGAACGTATAAAGACATGAGAAGTTAAGAAGAGAGTATTCCAGACAGAAAGGACAATGAAGCATCCACCTTCATAAACACTCCATAGTAAACTTTCAGCATTTTATTCCACAATTTACATCTCTTTGTATGTACAACACATGCACATGGAGAGCAGAGGAAAATTACAGGAGCCAGTTCTGTCCTTCCACCACATGGGTGCCAGGGATTGAGCTCCATTTGTCAGGCTTGTTAGCAAGTGCTTTTACCCACTGAGCCATCTTGTCAGCTCTACGTCACAATTTCTTTGTGTGTGTGTGTGTGTGTGTGTGTGTAAGCGAGTGGGTAGTGATACTGAAATAAGATCTCACCTAGTCCAATCTAGCTTGAAACTTGGCTACATAGCTAGGTTGGCCCTGAACCACTGTTTTTCCTGTTTCCACCCTCAAGTTCTGGGATTGCTTGAAGTCAAATTTTTTCTTAGATCTCTTCTCTCTATATGAGCCATAGCTTACTTGTTTGTGAGGTCTCTTATAGCTGGCCCCTACTTCCTAAGTGTTATGTTTATTGCCATATGCTCCCATAACTGAGCATGCAGTGTATTTTCTTTATCATTTTAATTATTTGGTAATAAATATTGAGGGAAAAAAGTATGGTGCTTGCCAGGGTTTGAAAAATTCCAGATGTATAAAAATGAAACTATGGAACAATTCCATGTCACCCAGATCAAACGTAAGTCTAACAGAAGAATGAGAAATGTGATTACCATATACATCATAAAAGATGTGCCTTGCATTGAAGTCACAACACTCTTAAGTTTGCATAAAATTTAGTAATATCAAACAGTCACACTCTGGCTGGCAACAATGCAGTGTGTCACTGAGAAAGAACTGGGCTTTTTTCTTGGCCAAGGGCAAACACAAAGGTACAAGACATAGCACTGTCCTAACTACCCATGTGCACTGGAAAAGTGACATGTGGCTCAGAACACGTAAAAGTAATCTTAGTAGCAGAAAAGGTTGTCATGGGGCCAGCACCTCTAACCCAGCACTCGGGAGGTAGAAGCAGGATGCTGTGAGCTTCAGGCTGACTTGGGCCACACAGCAAGATCTAATCTCGGAAGGGGGTGGGACATAATGGCATCTATTCCATGATTTGTATAACTTTTTCATCAAAATATTAGAAAATTTATTTGTTACTATTTCATATGCAGCAAAGTTAAAAGATTGAATATAAATAATTTAAAACACAAAATGCAAACTTTTAGGAGACAAGATTCTGTCTCAAAAAAAGGAAGGAAGGAAGGAAGGAAGGAAGGAAGGAAGGAAGGAAGGAAGGAAGGAAGGAAGGGAGGGAAACAAAGAAAAAGAGAGAGGAGAGAGAGAAAACAAAAGAAAACTATTTCTCTGGTACAAGCTATGGAGGAATGAGGACCTGAGTTCTGATCCTGGCACCTACAGAAAAGCCAGCAGTGGTAATGTGCGCCTGCAACTCCACTGCTAAGGACACAAAGACAGACCCCAGGCCTTGCCGGCTCTCCAGTGTGTCTAAAATGGAGAGCTCTGAAGTCATGGAGGACCTATGTGAGCAAGTGATGTGAAAAGCAACAGAAAGGATAAACAAAGTCAAGCTTGGCCCTCTGCAGAAGCATGCACAAGTGAGCAGCCACCTCACAGAGAAACCCCAGACACACATAATTTAATTTGTTTGTAAAATGTAACAAAGTTATGAGAAACCACTGTTGCTATACCTACCTGAACCAAAATATTTGTTCTAATCAGGTTAAACTTTCTATATTTGGAACTTTCATTTTCTGCATTATCTCTGAGAGTTGCTTTACTATGAACACCAACAGTCTCATTTAACTTGTCTGGTATCCCCGAGTGTGTTAATGAATTCACCTGCACAAGGTTCCTCCTGCTGCCATGCCAATAGTACTCGTTGTTTTCTGTTCAGAGCAACATCACTGCTGCAGTTTCTGGACCATTCCCTTTTATCCCTGTCCATAAATAAACTTAAAGCAACTTTTAGTTGTTTAGTGGACTCAAGCAACTAAATGTATACAAGGAAGCTACAGCACCATGTACCTTGCTGTTCATGTTGCAAATGACAGATGCAGTGATTAATCAATAGATACTAAGATGTAATGTGGTTTGTCACCCATCATAAGCACATCTGTCATTATGTAATGAAGCCCACACTAAAATCCTAGCAATAGAGGCTGGAGAGATGATTCAGTGGCTAAAAGATCGTCCAAAGGACCCAAGCTCATCCCCAGTACCCACAAGTCAGTTCCCAGCAGCTCACAATGACTGGTAACTTTAGTTGCAGGGATCTGACATCCTCCTTTGGGCTCCACAAGTATATACACTTATGGTATGTGCACACATACACACACAAAACTTTTTTTTAGAACAAGCAATAAAATTGTGTTTTATATAATTATTTATGGTTAATATGCCACTGTAGATAAACTTTGAACAATATAATTAAGGAACTGGTATTACACAAAAAAATTTTTAAATAGTATATTATATAATTATTTATGGTTAATATGTCACAGTAGCTAAAATTTGAACAATATAATTGAGGAACTGGTATTACTTAACCATGCATACTGGAACCAGGTAAACTCAAAACTCTAAAACCAACAGTCTAAAAACATTCGAGGGAAATCAATGTATGCAAGAATAAGGAAGTTATAGATCTCCAAAAGACAGGAATGCAGATGAACTCATATTCTATCAGGAGTATTTTTTCCCTCTCTCCACTTGCCTCATCAGTTATCTCTTTACCCAGTCTTTCTATTCCTTCTCTTTTTCTCTCTGCACCCCACCCCACCCCATGTTCCACAGCCTCGCTTTGCCTTACTGTGCAGTTGATGACCTCTAACTTCTCATCCCCTTGTCTCCACCTCCTAAGTATTTGCACTGCCATGCCAAATTATGTAATGCTGATAACTCTAAGAACCAAGCTATGGCCTTCAAAGCAGTCTCTAAATCACAGTAAGGAAAGAGAGAACCCAAGCACAAAGCAAACACAAACATACTACTGTGAGGAAGAGGAGGCTGAAGATGGATCCCTGGTTTGAGTAGAGACCCTTCAGGATGCATTCATTTTTCCAACTATGATCCAAAAGGGCCATGCCTAAGGAATGAAGACCATACTCTTTCTTCAAAAGCTAAACAAAAAGGTTCAAGCTGTCTCAAATCATGAGCTAAGTGATCAGCCTGTGAGAGAATCCAGGAACACAACAACCCTGGCAAGTTGAAATGGAAGAAATGACTAACAGTAGCTACTTTTCAGGCTTGACCCTAGGGCCAGGATTGATTTCTACCACTAATACAGGAACTGCTCAAAGACTGTGGTTTTGTCTATGCTGTATAGACTTAGGAGTCAGGTCCTGTGGACTTACCATTCTGCAGTCCCATCCAGAGCTGCTTGTGGTCTTTTTTTCTGCATTTCGTTGATCACTTGACTTTTATGCTTTAAAGCATCAGCTTCTTTCATGCACGACATAAAGTGAGCTTCAACTGCTTCCTTAGATGGACAGTGTAGAAGGTCCTTTTCTGGAAAGCTCTATCAAAGGGAAACACACACATGAAACAAGTTGCAGACATCAATTAGCCTCTAAAGGGAACTACATTTCCCCGTTAACTAGTGTTCCCACCACACTATGTTTTATTATCACAATAACTGCAAACACTTTTAAAATTAACTTAATAAGCAAAACCTATTTGACACAATTTGTACTGTTCCCAAATGATCCTCACCTGTGAGATTATCTTTTGTAGGTTCCTTCCCATATCACATGTATGATACCTAGAGCTGACACCAACAATCACAAATGTGTGGCCTTTGGAGACAGAGAGGTATCTACTTTCAAAAGAAGGCCCAACTTAATCTAGGAAGGCTTTGAAATCCTCAATGATAGGAACTCAGGGAAAACACAAGAGTGCAGTAATGTTAAACAGAGCTGAACTGCTTATGCAGACACAGTAGCTAAGAACAAAGGGTGATGAATGCCTCACCACAGCCCCCAACCCACTATGAGTGCATCTCTTTTACATATACCCAGGTGACAGTAAAAAGGTTTTTCCCCCCAAAGATCAGTGAAATTGAAAACAGATTTTTGATTCATTACATTTCAATCTTTCCTAATGTGCATTAGCTATTGTGTACACAGCTTATCTTTCTGATCCAAACAAATTCTCACAGATAAAAGAATGTGATGTCATGTTTACTCTCTCATTTATCTTCCAAATTAGAAGCAAGACAAACTAAATTTAATTTCATTTTTACAGGAGCACTCTGAAAGATTCTCTTTAGAAATCAATTCACTTGAGGATTGGGGTGTCTTTTTTTACCATTTTGCACACACACTCCCCATCACATTCTAAGGACCAAACCAGGAATTCCTGTGTTCTACCACTAATCTAAATTCTCAGGTCCTCCCTCTATGCATCCACTGTCTGCAATGTATCATCTAGATAGAGTTAGAAGTAACTGAACAACATTAAATCAAAGCACTATTTATAAGTACATGAAAAAAATTCAATATATTAAGAATACCGCAAAACTTTATTAAAGCAATTAAACACCAAATACAAATTTTTCATGTCACATGTAAAGAACAAATATTTCATTAAACATGAGCTCTCACTACAGTCACCTCTAGTAGTAGATTCAGCTTTTAGACTGAAAAATGTAAGGTCATAGTTTATAACTCTTATTTACTTTAATAAAAACCCTTAAAAAATTTTTTCCCAAGATTACTTTGGTGTACACCCACAAAGGGTTGAGAGGGAGGGCATTTCTTGCACAAAATATTTCTTCTAAAGTATTATTTTTCAAGAAAAGAAAGAATATATTGGGAAAAGCAATTTGATGCCTGTTATTATCCCAGATTCAGGAGGTGGAGCCAAGAGGGACACAAATTTTAGGCCAGCATGGGTTATGAAGACTTATAACCCACCTTCTTCTATGCCCTCCCCACTCACAACCCAGAAGCTAACAGAAGTTAGATGTTAGACACAGTAGCACATGCCTGTAATTTCAGCATTTGAGGACCATGAATTCAAAGTCACCCTTGCCTGTACAGTTTGGAGGCCAGGCAAAGCTACAAAACCCTGTCTCAAAATACAAAAGAAAAGAAGAGAAAGAGAGAAAGGCAAATGAACCAATGCTAAAATAAGTACACTAGAAACCAAATAATGTTAACATTTCTTAATTTTCTTAAGATTCTAATTTTACCAAGGTGTAACCTACAACCTTAGCTATAACTGATCATTGCTCATAGCTACAATCTATAAAATATTTATTTCTCATCATGTTTCCTAGGTCGTATTTGTTCAATCTTTAGATAGTTTCATAAGAGTAGCTTTGATCGTTTTCCTCTCTAAGTACCATTTTACATACATTCTTTCCACTGAAAATATCTAGCCAAAGCCAAACGCCAACCTCAAACTCAACCTCCTTTTGGCTACACTCTCAAGATCTATCACTAAATACTCACATAAGCCTAATCATTCTTATCAATTCACCAAAGTAAGTTAGCCACCCTGACTAGTCACAGAAATACTTTTCAACTGGCTGTTTTAAGCACTCACCAAAAAATCTAGCACATGCAACTATTGTCAAGTCATGCTCAAGTTTCTCTTATCAACACTTCCCATCTTACTTTCATCTATTCTTTGCTTCCTTTGCCTTTACCAAAGCTATTCTCAAATATTGGTGTGTTTTCTGTTTAAACTATGTAACCTGGAACCCCTTGTCTCTTTCATTCTATATCCTCACCTTGAGTAAGACTATCTACTTCCATACTACATATGAACTAAAAATTACCAATATTGCTTCCTGTCAGAATCATTCTTAGCACCTTCAGTAAATCTAGTAAATGTTCCAGGGGTACAAGGAACTCAACAAATCCAAAGATATACGAGTGCTGCCACCACCTCCTGTTTTTCCATAGCAAACAACAGTTCGCTGCTGTATTTCCTAAATGGATCTGGAATCTCCCAGCTTTCAACATCCAGGCTAAGATCAACTCACAGTTTGGAAAACCCTTGCAACAGCACCCACACAGTTTGTTCTGTTGCTGCAATAAAACACTGTGACCAAAGGCAACTTATATGGGAGGAAAAGATTTATCTAGCACACATTTCCAGATTACAGTCCATCAATGAAGGAAGTCAGGGCAGGGACTCAAGCAAGAGCCTGAAGCTGAAACCATGGAGGAAGGCTGTTTGCTAGCTCTAATTGGAAGGCTTATCTTCAGCTTGTTTTCCCGGAAAGCCCGCCCCGGGAAACGGTCCCCCTTCCGGGGGGGGGGGGGGGGGTGGACGGTGGACCCTCCTATGTCAGTTAACAATCAAGGTAATCCCCAACATACTTGAGCACAGGCATTTTCTTATCTGGGCAATCCTTCACTTGAGATTCCCTCTCTGGTGATGCTAAGCTGTGTCAAATCAACAGTTTAAGCTAACAAGGACACATACCTGTAATTTTACACCCCTAGTGTTTTTGTTTTGTCTTGTTTTTTTTTCTTTTTTCTTATGTTTATTACTTCAGGTTACATCTCCATCACAGTGCCCTCTTTCCACCACTTCCAGTCCTGCCCTCCCACCCTCTACCCCCTATCCCTTCCATCCCACTCCTCTGGAGTAAAGTGTTCCTACATATTATTCCCCCATCCCAGTTCAGCAGTCATATGAGGGCCAAGAGCCTCCTCATACACTGGGAGCCTGCAAGGCAGCGCAACTAGGGAAAAGTGTCTCAATGACAGGTAACAAAGTCTATGTTCCTATTCCCTTTGGTGCATTGCTTGTAGTACAGTTATCCTGTACTATATAGCTAAAATCCGACTATAAGTGAATAGATGCCATGTGCATCCTTCTGAGTCTCACCCCTAGTGTTTTTGAATTGAGAG
Organism: Lophiomys imhausi; assembly: GCA_907164525.1. Taxonomy (NCBI): domain Eukaryota; kingdom Metazoa; phylum Chordata; class Mammalia; order Rodentia; family Muridae; genus Lophiomys; species Lophiomys imhausi. The sequence continues at coordinate 135,429 of CAJQZJ010001265.1, forward strand.
TCACAATGACCTTCCAAAAATTAAGATCTTCTCCTTCTATTTTTTCTTCTTTTAGGATATAATCAAAGCTATCAAGATTCTAAATTACTTCAGGGTCTGCTAACTTGCCCACCTAACCCTCCCACCCTACTCCCTGCACAAACACATTTCCTACACACACACACACACTCCCTGCATACCCACTTCCTGCTCCACACATTCCCTGCACACAC
>CAJQZJ010001265.1:135650-157131 GCA_907164525.1 Lophiomys imhausi
GCACACACACACTCCCTGCTCCACACATTCCCTGTACACACACACTCTCTGCACACACACACACTTCCTGCTCCACGCATTCCCTGCACACTTGAGTAGCTCCCATCTTCAACGTTTTTTCAGTTCCTCCAGCAATCCTCTCTCATTTCTGTCTTCACACCAACTATTTGAACTCTTTTCCTCACCTAGAACCTTCTTTTCCTCTCGTCTAACCACTTATACATCTGGCCAGAGAATCCTCAGCTTCAGGTTCAGCTTCTGAGGCACACCAGCCAGGAAACTTGCACTTTCACCTACCAAGTCAAGGTTAAGTTCACACGGTCCCTACACTGGACTCTGCAGTAATAATACTGGCCAGTACTACAATGCCTGTTAACATATCAACAGGTAACAGTACTCTGAAAGTCTATAAAGCAGAGGTAATGACATCACTTCTCAGTAAATCTTTCTCAAATAAGTCAAATTATTGAGATATGATTCATATACAATGAATAATAGGACATTTTAGTTAGATGAATTTTGACTTTGAATAACTATCAATGAAACAAGGTAGAGAACATTACAACAGATAAACAACCACATGCCCTCACTTTTCACCAAATGTTAACCACAATCACAACCACCACCCTCACTCTCCACCAAAAGTTTAGCACAAATTAATTCGTGACCTGGGCTGCAGGCTCCTTCCTTCCTATCTCTACCAATCACTGATATGATCTGCTGCACCAGTTGTTTTGCCTATAATAAAATCTGACAAATAAAATCATACATGAAATAGTATGTTACTGACTTAGCATACTCTTGAAATTTACTCTTGTGACTATACACATCAAAATTGACTTCTTTCTGTTACTGAGTTGTCACTGAACGAATATGTCATATTGTACTTAATCCTGAAAACCTGTTGCTAGCATGATTATTTTCAACTTTTACCTGGTTAATAAAGCTGCTGTGAACATTAATATGCAAGTATTCTAGTAGACATCTTTTTGTCTTTCTGAATACACACCTACAAACAGTAATGCTGGCCATACAGATCTAGATGTATGTGTTTAATGCCATTTTAAAACTGCTGAACTATTTTCTTGAAGTGACAGAACCGTTTTAAACTCTCATCAGCAACATTTCACAGTTCTGGGTACTCAATGTCAAATTTATTATCAGTCTTTTTCATTTTACTCATTCTAGTAAGTGTAATCTCTCTCTCTCTTGTTTTCTTTTTTTAAAGATTTATTTATTTAATGCATATGAGTGCTCTATCTGCATGTATACCTACAGCCAGAAGAGGATGGCTGTGAGCCACCATGTGCTTGCTAGGAATTGAACTCAGGTCCTTTGGAAGAGCACAGCTGAGCCATCTCTCCAGCCCCCCTCTTGTTTTCATTTACATTTCCCTGATGACTAAAGATGGTAGGCACACTTTTCATGTATTTATTAGTAATTTACAGTTCTGCAAACTGTTCAAATCTTTTGCATTTGTTCCAAAGCAACTGACACATGAGGTAAGAGGCTGAGCACAATGTGAATTCTATGTGTATTTATGCAAATATTGCACACCAGAAACAGCAGGTGCACACACCATTCTGTTCCCAGCTAAACAAATCTGAATAGGAATGCAGGAAGTCTGAAGCCTCCATGTCAGAAATACTTCACATTACCAACCAAACTCACAAACACCCACCATTACAACTTCTGATTCCAAAAAAACCTTCCTACAGCTTCACTGCTGACATACTCAACTCACCCAACTCCCAAAGCAAACTTTTAGTCTTTTTCAACTTGAAATGCTATCCTTGTTGCAGTATATACATAACTCTTAGCCACTTGCCTATGTAAAACTATGCTGTGGAAAGGTTTTAGACTTGTTTTAGACGTCCTGTGGCTTTAGCTGTACAATCTTAAGAAGCATGTTTTGCTTTAAAGAAAACATGCTGGATTACAGCAGAACTGCTTCTATAAATAGCAGGGTCAGACACCCTTGTCTTCTTCCTAAGTCAAATCCATCATGTAGGGAGCTGGAGGATTGTGGTTAAGGGCACTTGCTGCTCTGGCACAGGTCCCAGGCTGGGTTCCCAACACCCAAATGGCAGCTCACAACCATCTGTAAGTCTAGTTCCAAAAGATATGACACCTCTTCTGGTGTCTACAGGTAATAAGTACACAGAAATTCAGGCAAAACATTCATACACATAAATCTAGAATTTTTAAAACATCATTTAGGAACATTTTTGCTATGCCCCTGGTCAAACTGAGCAAATTATCTTTTATTCCTCAGCTTGCTAAGGGTTTTCATGGCACTGATTATTGAAGTCTGTCCATATTTTTTTCTGTGTCTACTGATTTTGTTGTGTGGCTTTTCTACTTCACTTTGTCAATGTAATAAATTACACTGATTGACACCTGAGTGTTGAATCAATCTTGTATTCATGAGATAAACTCATGAATTGTATATTGTTCTTTTCTAGGTACTGCTGAGTTCAATTTGCTAATTTTTAATTGAAGACTTATATCATACATATAAAAGTCTTATACATGAAAAATACTGATTTGCAATTTACTTTTAATTTCTTTAATAGTATTAGGGTCAGTTATATATTCCATCTAAAACAGGCTGGGAATCTCTTCAGTGTTTCAGTGCCTAGCAGGATTCTCAGTATTTACTGAAAAGTTATATTTTAACACACACAAAATTAAACAACCTAGGTGACTCCATTAAAGCTTTTCTTTCAGTTGCTGAAAGCCCATGGGAACAGGCTGATGGGGATGGAGGGAAGAAGCAGTCTCTATATTAGAGACTCCAGAGATATGTAGGGACATGTCCCCAGTGACTGTAAGGCTGATAAGAAACCATCACGGTGCCTATGGAGCCAAGGTAAACCTACACACCATACTGGACGGAGAGAAAACAACCAAACCAAAGCAACAACAAGGACCTAGGATGGCTGTGAAAGCTGGTGCCATCAGTTTCCTGAGATTGAAACCAACTTGGAGGCTAGAGGGATGGCTCAGCAGTTAGGAGTACTTACTGCTCTGTCAGAGGACCAGAAATCAATCCTAGCAATGACACCAGACAGCACACAAACTCCTACAACTCTAGCTCTAAGGGGCCCACACCTCCTTCTGACCTGCACCTCCACATACACGTGTGTGCATACACATACATTTAAAAATTAAAAGGAAAAACAAAATGGGCTGATTTTAGTGAGATCCCATCACACGTGCTCTGAAAGTCAGGCCTATTTTACAAGGTGGCTACACTAACAACTGCACTGAAATCCTCAAGGCCCAGGTGCACTTGAAAGTGTGCACTGGAGTGGTGGTGGCTGTGAACTTTGTAGATTATTAAATAAAATAATGTACAGTAAACTGTTAAAATGTAATCCAACTACTAGAATTATTTTTTATTTCTAAAACTAACAGGAAAGGCTCATTAGGCAATACTGATCCTCTATGTCTGCTTGAAATAGTCTTATGTTCATGCACTGTAAACTGCAATTGTTATACACACAGCACATTCCACATCCATCATGGCAACTGAAATGCATCCTCCACCTGTACAGTTGAGGTAACTAAAATCTATAGTAGCACACTACTTTGCACCACCTTAAATTAACACGGACAGAAAATTAAAGTATGAAGAAAAAGCATCATAAGAAGGATGGGAGGAGAGTGGTCCTTAAGAGCTGACTGAATAAGCAGCTCTTACATAATGACTTTGTCATGCTTTTTATGCCTCCCCATTGCCCACTGCTATTTGAGAGCCTCTTGCTAGCGATAACTCCAGAATCCTGTAATGTTGGCCATGAACTGGAAAGGAGGAGGGGTAGAACACAGGTAAAGAAGGAGGAGACAGTATGTTATTTTCTATTTTTACTTCTTCTTAGAATGGATTTCATTATGTAGTCCAGTTTGGACTCAAACTCCTGTGACTGTGAGATTAAGAGCCTCATGCTCTACCAACTGAGCTAGCTGGGCTTGGACTCAAACTCCTTATGCAGCCTAAGCCCTAGATGAGCTTAGAACCTCTCTGCCTCTGCCTCCTGGGCACCAGGACTACTCAGTGTTACTGTGCTCAGGTGTTCAAATCTCTACTCTCATGCACACATCTACACCTTGAAAACAATTTTATTGGTTTCAAAATAACTCTATTATATATAGACTACATATAACAACCTGTTATAAATTTAAAACATGGGTTACTTAGCTCTACAAAAGAAAAGATGTTTATACATTAATGATTTTGTCAAAAATCTGGAAGATATTGGAAAGAGAACCTCTTAGGGCAGAAAGAAGAGCAGTGAGAAGTTAGAAGTGAATGACTAACCTGGAGCAAGCAATGAGTCAGGGATGGAAGCACATGCCTGCAAGTCCAGCACTAAGGTGGCAAAGTAGGAGAATCACTTTAAGTGTGAGGCTAACCTAGAACACATAGGAAGTTCCTGGCCAGCAATGTCTACAGAGTGAGACCATGTATTAAAAAAAAAAAAAACAACAACAACAAAAAAGGAGAAACAATAATTTCTTTGAAAAAATTCTACTCTATTAAGAACCACAAATAAACAGGCACTGCTATTTAAACTATACCTTGAAATGTACTGTGATGCTCCAAGGAAGAGCTGAACTTGATGCAAGAAGGTCAAACAGTAAACCAATTGGATAATGCCTACAAATGAAAGGTACATCTTAGAGAGAGAAAAAGTACATAAGTTTATAACAAAAATTCCCAAACACATTTCCAGCACATTTTATCACCCACTGTCATGCGCTTTACTGGTTAATCACAGAAAAGTAACTACACAGCTACATGTCTGGGTTAATACATACACTCCATCCAGCAGTCAGGTATTTTTCTTCTAAACTTTTTATTTCCCAAAGGAGTTTCAATATGCCCACGGGGATTCTTATTAGCTGTTGTAGTGCTAAATTATTATCCTGGTACTTATAAAAGGGAACCATTCTTCATAAATTTATTTAAACACAAAAATATCTTGTTTACTTTTGAGAGATAACTCCACTAGACAGTTCTAGGCGATCTACTACTATCTTAACCAGACTGGCCTCAAACACAAAACAATCAACCCTTGTATCTCTACCTCCTAAATGCTGGAATTACAGATGTGCACAACTGTATCTGGCTTTTCACAACAACTGTCTTGTTCTGTTTTTGAGATGGTATGTCAAGCAGTTCAGTCTGGCCTTGAACTCCTGGTCCAACTACCTTAAGAGCTGTAGTGCTAAAGCCAGTTTCTGCTTTTTCTTTTCTTGTTTAAATTAACTTTTATTATTTATTTTTACATTGTATGGGTGTTTTATCTTCAAGTATGTCTGTGGAATACATGCATGTAATATCCTCAGAGGCTAGAAGAAAATGTCAGATCCCCTGGGCCTGGAATTATGGACAGTTGCGAACCCCATGCAGATGCTGGGAATTGAACCTGGGTCCTCTAGAAGAATTGGTTAAGGTCAGGGCTCTTAAACAATATGCCATCTCTCCAGTCCCTGCTTTTTATTTTCAAAATTTAGAACTTTGCAAGTGTACAGACATTCACCTAAGAGCATACAAGTCCCCTGGTCTGTGATTGTTTCTTTAATGCTATGTACCTATGCAATATCCGGTCTTTCAACTATGTACTTACAGAATCTTTTCTTTTTTGCTTTTCTTTTCAACATTTCTTCAAGTTACATCTCAATCACATTCCTTTCCTTCCTTCCCCTCCCAGTTCCACCCTTCTACGCTCTTCCCCTCATCCTCCTATTCACTTTTTTTGTTTTGTTTTGTTTTTGAGACAGGGTTTCTCTATGTAACAGCCCTGCTGTCCTGAAACTCACTCTGTAGAACAGGCTGGCCTTGAACTCACAGAGATCTGCCTGTTTCTGCCTCCTGAGTGCTGGGATTAAGGCGTCTGCCACCATGACCAGCCACTACAGACAGCTGTGAATTGTCACGTGGGTGCTTGGATTTGAACCAGGGTCCTTTGGAAGAACAGCCACTGCTCTTAACTGCTGAGCCATCTCTCCAGCCCCCTCCTATCCACTCTTAAAAAAGAAATTTCATTTACAGACTCTTGATACCAGTCTGCGCTATGTGAAACCCTGCATCCATCCATTCATCCATCCATCCATCCATCCACCCATTCAACCATCAATCAGTGAGTGAGTGAGTGAATGAATGAATAAATAAGAGACTGGAGGAAGGTTCAAACAAACCTGCCTATTTAATTCAACTTTTCTATCCTAAATTTAGATGGAGAACATACTCCCTGAGTTAGGAGAAACCCTGCATTCAATAAACAAACAAACAAATAAATAAATAAGTGGATAAATAAGTGAATGGATGACAATAAATAAGTAAATGGATGATAAAAATAAATAAATGAATAAATGAATGAATGAATGAATAAATAAGCCACCAAGCAGGCAGGCAGGCAGGCTGGAAGAAGGTTCAAACAAACCTGCGTACTTAATTCAACTTTTCTATCCTAAATTTAGATGGAGAACAGACTCCCAGAAGTTGTCCTCTAACCTCCACAAGCACTCAATTGCACACGTGCACGCACACACACACGCAAATAAAGCAAAAAAGGATAATGCATACATTGGAGTACTATTGCCCCAGGTCATTTCACAGAAATAAATGCTTCGTAAAATCACCACATCACAAGTTATTTCTCATTAAGTAAATCAAGGGCAACTCTAACTGCAAACCCAAGTAATTTAACGCATTTGCCTAGTTATAAAAGCCTGAGTCTCATATCCAGTACCACACCTGCTCCAGAAAAGGCCCATTTTACAAAATAATTTTTAAAACTCCAAAAATTCACACCTTTACAAAAATGAATGTAAAAGCTAAAAACTACAAAAAATACTGGAGATAAAGGAATAATCTACATAGTATTTATAAACTGGGAAGAGCATCCTGTGTTCTAAAGAAAATTGTATATAAGTCTGCACTAAGTGTCTTGCTGGAATATGTTCTTGAAATCCCATATGTTGCTCAGTCATTGTATTCCATCTAAGTTTAAGGTCAGTAGCATTTCCTTTGTTTTTCAATTCAGCAGTCAGTTTTAACTTCTTACTTCCACAGTCCATTCTGAAAATAGTTTACACAACACTTAAAAATCCCATTAGAGATACCTATCTTACAGTTACCAAAACAAAAGACCTTTGTTGGGGAAGGTCTATTAAGGGCTGATTTCAATGCTGAGATCTGGTTACCGCCCCTTCTGAGGCATTCTGATTGGCTGAATAAATCCTGAAGCCTGAGATTGGACAAAGACAGAGGTAGGTGGGATTAAGGTGTGCAGGCTTCTGAAGCAGAGAGGTTGATGGGTAGGAGAAGCCTCCACTAGATGAAATAGAGAGGCCTCCAGTAGCCAGAAGCAGTCTCAAGAAGAAGCCTCCAGTAGATGAAGTAGAAGAAGCCTCTAGCAGAACAAAGAGAAGCCTCAAAGAGAAGAAACAAAGAGCAGGAAGGAAGACACATGCCATGGGTTAGAAAAAAGAACCTCATTCCACATGACCTGGAACATTGGCATAGTGTGGAGAAAAACAGCCCAGTGGACGTATGTATATTACACGGGGCTTTATTCAGAAATAGAATTAAGAGGCTTAGATGGGCCAAGATTGCTCAATTCAGGCCAAGGCTTGTTAAAATTCATGTGATGTCTGTGTGCTCATTTATAATGGCTGGTTAAGGATTAACAGCCATCAATCAATTAACAATAATATAAATACTGTTAAATGATTGAATTAATTATTTCTACAAATGGCACCCAATGTAATTTAATTAATTATTTCTACAGACCTTTCTTAACTTTCTACTCAAAAGTTGAAGATCTAATTCATTTTCTTCTCCCCACTATCTTTTTCTGGAGTGGGAGGGAATCAAATCCAGGGCCTTGTATAGGCTAGGCAAGAATTCTATTGCAACAAACCCAGCCAGATTTTACCCATTATGAGGGTTTACTGCTAGAGTAGTTTTCAGAGAATCTAGAACTGTTCTCTTAAGATAATTACAGCATGAAAGTATCAAATACAAATGATGAATAGTTAAGCTATAGTAACAAGAAACTTCACTCCTTAAAAGGCAGTGTTAGAGCACCCTCTACTGTCTAATCAAATTATTCCAAAAAGTCTTAGATTTTTAGATTTTCTATTTCTTGGGTAACTTTTTAAAGTTAGCAATACAAATACAGGACAGCATGAGGATGGGCTCCATGATAAAGCACTTGTAGCCTACAAAAGACTATGTCCTAGACACTATCTATGTATCAATAATATTCTTTCTTCTTGAATCAGTGTCACTCTCTACCTAGGTCTACTTGCCCTGGAATTCACTAAGTAAACCAGGCTGCTTTCAAACTCACAGAATTCCACCAGCCTCTGCTTCCCAAGTGTTGGGATTAAAAGTGTGCACCATTATGCTGGGCTTGTATCTTTAGCTTATTGGGCATTCATTATGTTTACCACTGTTCTTAAATAGCTTTCTCTTATAATTTGGGCAAATTGAAATAAGCAACTAGGAAATTGAATAGAATAAGGGAAAATATTAAGTAGACTGTGAGCAGTTATGGCACAGAGGCCCCTTAGCTGGAGCTCTGAATACCTGGGACCTACCAAGCATTCTGGAGCATACCTGCTATCCCAACAGCTCAGAGGCTACAGCCAGGAACAGCTGTGATTTGACTCAAGTGTGGATTACAGAGTAAGCGTCCCACCAGCCTGGGCTACAGAGAAAGATCCTGCCTTGGAAGGAAAAACAGACTTTTGAGAGGACTGAGAATGAAGTTCAGTGGAAGAACAATTGCCTAGAATGCCCAAGGCCCTAGTTTAATCCCCAATGATGGGTGGAGGCGGAGTACACTCTCAAAGAATGTAAGAAGATGATATATTGAAGTCAAATGACTCTTCTGCAGTAAAAAGAAGAAATTGGTCCAAACATTATTGTTGTGGTATATAGTAGACATAACCTTAAAGACTATAAACTACATTGTAAAAGTTCATTACTTCCAAGTTGTCCTGGCCACCTGCATAATAACATTATTTACACCTAAGTGGCTCCCTTTCATTTCCTAAGGCTCTTTCAAAGACTCCTCATTTTAATATTCCCAGACTGGAAGAAAGTATTTAGCCTATTTGTGTTTTTTGATTTCCATTTAAATCGTCTTAGTGGATATCTTTCTGCAACCAACCACATGCAAATAGAAACATCTGAATACAGGAACTCAGACTATCTTGACCTAATTCACAGCCTTCTCTGTAAGTTCTCTACCTTAAATATTTTGGAAGCACAATAAATAAAACTCTCAATAACAGAAATTACCAAAACCTCATCTACATATGGATAAGCCCCAATTTAGAATTGTTTTGAAGAATCTTAAAAAAAAAAAAAAAAAAGCATAGTAGCCAGGGTGTGGAGCTGGAGAGATAATCTCAGCAGTTAATACATATTAGGGGTTGGTAAAATGGCTCAGCAGTATAAAGCAGCTGTTGCTTTTGCAGAGGACCCAGGTTCAATTCCCAGCACCTACATGGTGTCTCAAAACCATCTATAACTCTAGCTCCATGGATTCAATACCCTCTCCTGACCTTAAGGACATCAGGTATGAACATTAACAAAACAAAACACATTCTGATCTTGAAGACAACCCAAAATCAGTCCCCAGTATCCTGTAACTCCTGCTCCAGGGTACCTGATGCTTTCTCTGTCCTCCATGGGCTCATGCACTCACTTGCGCATACCAACACACACACATGCATACACATAATTAAAAAAAATTAACAAAGAAAATACATTAATCTATCATCCAATCATTCATGTATCCAAACAAAAGGCAGATTTTTTTTGTTTTTTTTAATGAGAAATGTTACCCAAGGCTCAGCATTTGAACACTGGGTTCTTATTTCTAATGGCACTGTTTGGAAAGGCATAATTTTTCTTTCTGTTTTTTTTTTTTCTGGGGGGTGGGGGGGAGTAGGGTGTAGTGGAGTGGTGGTGGGGTTCAGGACACAGACAGGGTCTCAGGTAGATCAGGCCAAACTTATTATGTAGTCACAGGTGGCAAATCTGATCCTCTGGATGTCATCTCTGAGTGCTGGGATTACAGGTGTGTCTCACATGCCTGGTTTCTGAAGTGTGAAAGATTGAATCCAGGGCTTAGAATTATCAAGACAAAGTAGACAATCTTGTCTATAAAACACTGTATAATTGTTTAACCTTCACTTATAAGATAGACTCTGACTAGTGTTTTGTTCAAGAGAGGGTCCTGCTATACGGCCCTGGTACTCAATATGCAATGTTGACCAGGGCAGCCTCAAACTGTGGCAATCTCCTGCTTCACCCTCTTGAATGTTGGGATTACAGCTACCATGCTTTTCTTTCTTTCTTTCCTTCCTTCTCTCTCTCTCTCTCTCTCTCTCTTTCTTTCTTTGTAGAACTCCTCACAACTGTTCCAGGACACTATACCTTCTTTTTTTTTTTTTTTGGTTTTTCGAGGCAGGGTTTCTCTGTGTATCTCTGGCTGTTCTGGACTTGCTCTGTAGACCAGGCTGGCCTCGAACTCACAGAGATCCGCCTGCCTCTGCCTCCCAAGTGCTGGGATTAAAGGTGTGCGCCACCACCGCCCGGCCACTATACCTTCTTAAAGCTAGCACATACTTATGTTAACAATGAAGAAGAACTCACTCACCATTTCAGGGGTGTTCCTTCATATTCAAACCATATCTCACTAATATCTTCTTGTCTCATAACCTTCTGAAAGTGCTTTTTCACTTTGTCAGTTACCAATGTCAAATAACTGACTCTTGGCAAAAGCAACTGAAATGAAAATTTGTAAAGTCATATTTACTTACTCATTATCATTTCAAAACAAATACATATTAAGTAAGCCTTTGATTTAAAGGGAAACAGTCATGTTCTTTGAATTATTTGTACTTGGACATATATGCTTATAACTGACACAAATCTATAATTTTTCTTACCACTTTATATGTACACAATCACATGTCATACTAATTAAGATACTAAGTAGTTCTTTCAAATTTATCTTAAATATTAAATGATTCACATGAGTATTATCACCTCTTACATAGAACTTAAATATTTAATCTGATATCAAAATATCACATTTATAATATTTTAATAATACAGTTAACAGATGACAAATGACATTAGACTCAAAAATTACAGAATACAGGTGGTATACTGAAGGATATACAAAATCAAAAGGGTATAGTAAACTAGCCATTTTTAAAAAATATAATCTATTTGGTATAAAATACATTTGTGTGATGGTTGGTTTTAATTGCCAACTCGACACAATCTAGAATCATTTGCCAAGAGAGTCTCAATGCGGAACTGTCTACACAGAGTTGGCCCGTGGGAAAGGTTATGGGTGATCTCGTCTTGACTGTGTTAACTGATGTGTGAAAGTCAGCTCACTGTGAGAGACACCATTCCCTGGGTTTAGGTTCTGGACTGTCTAAGAGTGGAGAAGATGAAGTGAGCAGTAAGCATGTCTGCATTCATTTCTCTCTATTCCTGACTGTGGATGTGGTGTAACTAGATGCTTCAACTTCTATTGCCTCGACTTCCCAGCAGTAATGAACTGTAACTTGGAATTAAGTAAACAACTGTGAATTATTTAAAAATAAACCCTTTCTTCCCTAAGTTGCTTTTGTCAGGGTTATTTTATTACACCAAAGGGAAATGAAACTAGGATAGTAAACCAAGAATTTTAGCACCAGTACTCGAGAGGCAGAGGTGGAGGCAGAGGCAGAAGTAGGAAGATCTCTATGAGTTCAAAGCCAGACTGAGGCTTTACAGTGAGACTTTATCTCAAAAAGGAAGAAAAACATTTGTTGTGGGGCTCAGGTGAAGGAAACGGGACCAGAAGGATGCACAGAATCTTCACCCCCCTGCTACACTAGCATGTTCTAGGCCAACTAGGTTACAAGAGACCTTACATCTTTTTAAAAGGTTTTTTGTTTTCACCCAAGGATTGGAAAGATGGCTCAGTGGTTAAGAGTGCTTTATTACTCTTGCAGAGGACCTGGGTTTGGTTCCCAACACATACATGTTGGCTGACAACTGCCTGTTATAGCACACTATTTCCTGACTACCAAGGCCTCCTGCACACAAGTGGTGGACATATACACACTCAGGCACACAAAATAAAATGAAATACAAATTTAGAAAAAGAATTCCAGTGCTAGGTATAGTGGTCAAGAACATACATATCTTTATTTCCAGCACTAGTGAGGTCAAGGCAAGAGGATTACACATTCAAAATCTGTAATATAATCCTCCACACAGTCACTAACTCGTTATTTTATTTGTATTTATACATATGTGGTGTGCGGGCCATTTGAGTGCAGCTGTCTAGAGGCCACAAAGAGGGTGTAGGATTCTTGGGAGCTGGAGTTACAGGTGGACGTGACCCATGTAACATGTGTGTGATATGTGGGTGTGTCTGTGGGTGGGTGTGGTGTAGTTTGTGTGTAGTGTGTGTATCTATGGTGTCTGTGATGTATGTGAGTTTAAATTGTGTATGTGGAATGTATATCTGTGGTGTCTGTGTCTGTGGTGTGTCTATGGTATATGTGATGTGTGTGTGTGTCTGCGGTGCATATGTGTATGTGACTATGCTGTGTGTGTGTCTGTGTGTTTAGTCACCAACTCTTTTGCTACTGCCAACTTCATTAGAAACAGCTATAAAACAACTAGCTTAGCCCTAGGGAGCTACTTAGTAAACAGGCAGAATATCATCTTATTGACAGAAACAAAAGTGGATAAAGAAAAGCACAGTAAAGTCAGAGAATTGAAATTTGTTTTTACAACAAGTAATACAAGGTGGATGTGGTAGTACACACTTTTAATCTCAGAACTGAGGAGTCTGAGGTAGGCAGTCTCTGTGAGCTCAAGGCTAGCCTGGTCTAGATCAGGCAAACAGACACCTCTCTTCCCACTCTTTCCCCTCCCACCTCCATGTGAGTATATATGTGTATATATATACATACGTATATACATATATTATATAATTATATATGACATATTTTATATATATAATATATATGCATACATTTTTTCCACTTGGAGGCTGGGGACTTGAACCCAAGACTCTCATCTAAATGGTAAGAAGATATTTTAGCACTCTTCTACACTTCAAGCCCTAGTATTTTATTAAACATGTCAGGATGTAACATATTATGACTATATATTGGGTCATTAGGTCATATATAACATTAGATCAATGAGCATGTCTAGATGTTTTATTAGTGTGCATGTATTTGTAAATACATTCATAAACATATTTGACTGATTAGTTTCTTTGAATCATCTAAATTCTTTAAAAATCCAATCTGAGGGTAAGAGCACTGAGTGCTCTTGCAAAGCACCTGGGTTCAGTTCCTGGCACCCACATGACAGATCACAACTGTGTATATAACTCCAGTTCCAGGGGATCTGGTGCCATCTTCTGGGTTCCTCAGGTACTACACTCATGTAGTATATTTACATGAGGGAAAATACTCATACAGGTAAAAGAAATAAAAGTTTAAAAAAAAAACCAAAAAAACCAAAAAACCCCAAACCTATTATTAAAAAAAAAGCTTCCTAGTAAAACACAGCACATTACTTATGATTTCATTATCATTTATCTCTCTCTTTCTCTCTCTCTCTCTCTCACACACACACACACACACACACACACACACACACGTGCACATTATTGTGTGTGGTAGGTACTAACATCCTAAGCCTATGCTCTATTACTGAGATACCCCTAGCCTGACTCCACTCTAATTTAGATGAATACATGCACACAAAGAAAGAACACATATCAATATGTCTACAGTGACTGTGTGTATGTGTTTGAACTGTGGGTAGCATGATTTGAGGGAAATTACTTAAAGATGTATTATTTTAAATTATATGTATGTGTCTATGTCTATGTGATTGTGCTGATGCTTTTGAAGCGCAGAGCTAGACTTTACAGGATGTTGTAAGCTGCCTATGTGGATACTGGGAACTAAAACTGGTTTCTTCTGCAAGAGCAGTATGTGCACTTCTCTGCTTAGCTGTCTCTGTAGGCCCCATTATTTGTATTTATTTGTTTATGATGTGTCAGGGGCATGTGCACACACATGCACATACAAAAACCAAAGATCAATGTCTGGTGTCTTCCTTGATCACTTTTCACCTCATTTAAAAAAAATTGTTTTTGAGTATCTTGTCTGCATGTATGTATGTACAGCACATGAATGCCTAAAGCCTAAGGAGGTCAGGAGGGTGTCAGATCCCCTGCTACCCAAGTTACAGATGGCTGTGAGGTGTCACATAGGTGTTTTGAATGGAACCAGTGTTTTGTTCAAGAGCAAGTATTCTAAACAACTGAGCATCTCTCCAGCCATTCTCCACCTTACTGAAACACCACTAGGTCTGAAGCTCACTAGTTTGGCTAGACTGGTTGGCCAACAAGCCCTAGGGATCCTCCTATTTCTCTTCCCCCAGAGCAGAAACTACAGGCATACAGCATTTTTTAATGAGGGCCTCATATTTACATGGTGAACATGTAACCAACCAAGTAATCATCCCAGGCTTCTAACACTGCCCACAGCATGGAATAGTTGTATATATAATTGAAAGGGGGACTAGGAGAAGTGGAGTGAGCAAAAACTGCATCAGGGATTTGTATGTATGAGAGAAGAATGAAAAACAACAACAAAAAAAAAAAAACAGGAAAAAGAAAAAAAATGAGTAACAAAAAGTGAAGGCCTAGAGATACTAAAAACTTTATAATAGACAACCACCAATAAATATACTTACATAGAATGGCTCTGCTTCCCTTTCAGTTATCTCGTCCTGACAGAGAGTGAAGCAGGTTGGAATTCGTCCAAACCACACATCGCGAAGCACATCTTTGTCATCTGTCATTCTTCCAGTGGGTAAAGCAGTACATATAGGCTAAGTTCTTTTTACAACCAAAGCCAAACTGGAAACAAAATAAATACCATTTTTCAGATTCTTACAAGAATTAATGAAAAAATTTCTTAGACAGAAAACAAACTCCAAAAAATTTCACCTAAAGAAAAGGTGGAGCAGGGATGTAGGGAGGCCTTGCTGATACACACCTTTAATCCCAGCACTCAAGAAGCAGGGGCAGGTGATTTCTCTGAGTGTGAGGCCATCCTGGTCTACACAGTAAGTTCCAGGACAGCCACAGATATGTAGTGAAATCTTGTCTCAAAAAAAGAAAGAAAGAAGGAAGGAAGGAAGGGGAGAGGAAAGGAAGGAAAGAAAGAAGCCTGGAGTGGTACTACATGTCTGCAATTTCTAAACAAGAAATGCTGAGGCAGAAGAGTTTTCAGCAAAAATGAGCTATTCAATAAGACACAATTTCAAAAATTGTGCATGCACTTGTGTATGGTGTAATATTAATTACATATTCAAGTAATATGTAATAAGAGCCATATCAAAATAGAAACTATACTTTTATTTTTTTAAGCCCAGTAGAATCTAATCACTCACCTAAAAGAGAACCCCCTTGTACCTATGCCCTATGATCTTAATCTAGTTTCAAAAGATCACAGAATTACATTTGCCTCATCCAATAAATTTAACCTCTAATACCCCACATATTATTCCTCCTGAAAAAATAAAAAAATATTTGCATTGGGCTGCAGATGAGCTCAGTTGATAACATACACCAATCAAGAACTGGGGTTGGTGGTACATTACTGTAACCCTCACGAGCTCAGTCTGGGCCACAGGAGCCACTGCCTGGGACAAAACATACAAACCAACCAACCAACCTTTATTAAGTCTATTCCCTGTTCTAAATTTCATCACGTCCATAATTTGACATCACCAATACTTCCAGTAGTAATTATTATAATCCCTATCAGAACCCTAAATAAGAGTTGACCCCTAAGTATCAAGCTGTTGTGCTTCCACTCCCCAGCCTAAGTGTTTACACTGTTCTTTTTCCTTTCAATTCTTACTCACTTTCTAAAGTGAACGAATGAACAGCCCTCTGTCCCAGTGAAACACTTGCCCAACGTGGAATAATCCCTACTCTACAAGCTATTTCTAACCCTGCATGTGAGGACAGTCTCAGTATTAGGGAAGGACAGTTTGCATGACCTCTGTGATACCTCAGGGTCTTCCTGTGCTCACACTCTATGCCACCTGTGAACATGAGATACACACTGCTGATAATGCTTAGAGCAACCTGTGGTAGAAGTTAGGCCTATTAGTGAATTAGTAGGCAGTTCAGATTAGGATCTGGAAGCACATAAGGAGGAGCGTGATGTTCCTTTAACCTGCTGAAATGGACAAAGCTCAATTGTGGTCGGAAGATATGTCCTGCTGAAAGGGTATGGCTGAGAAACCTCACAAACCTCGGAGATGACATCAGTTGCTGTGAGAAGCAAAGGGACTACTGGACATCGAGAGAAATCTTGTGGACCCTCAAGACTGCCAAGGACCCCAAGATAAGGCTATGTATAAGCCAGAGAATTCCAAGTGGTCTCTCTCTTCCTCCTGCCCTCACCCACCGAGAAGTCACACTAGTGAAGTGCATAGCAAGGTACGCCATTAACAGAGTCTAGACTGCGATAGCCCACGGCAAAGGCCCGACATAAAACCTGCCGAGAGAGTTTATTGAAGGCATCTGTCTTGGGGCCCCAGAGCACCAAAAAAAAAAAAAAAAAAAAAAATGAGCAAAGGGTACAGAAATCGGAAGCTGCTCAGAGTAGCTTTAGGCCATGAAGCCTGTGGAAAAGGCCAGCCTCCATTTGGCAGTTGGAACAGACTGACTTTATAAACTGGCCACAATTTGGTGGTTGAAATAAATTGGCCTTGTGAACTTGCAAAGTGAGGTCCAAACAGACACCAAGCTGTGAAAAAGACTACATGATGGGACTGCTGTAAACCAAGTCACCCTGCACAGACCTACACTAAGAATATTAATATCCTTTTAAGAAAGTTAAAATAGTGTCAGTTAAGTGCTTTTAGATAGGTATTAGCGTGTTCATTAGGTATTAGGGTATTCTTAGACAGATTATGGATTTTAGATTATAGGTTTTCAGTTATAGGATTTAGGTATTTTATAGTATTAAGTGCTAATAAATATAAATGTTTATAAAAATATTGTTACAGCAAACCAAAGAAGTGATACCTGAATATTAAGGTTCAATATATTACCAAAATAGAGTTCCACCTTTGCATCTTCAATGGCAGTTAATTCATAACTTATTATAATAGATATTGAAAAATTGTAAATAATTGTATGGTTCCCCCCAAAATTATGGGTCTAGGCAGATACCAACTAAAAAATTATTTTAGATTTACTATTTTATGTTTATAAATGTTTTGATTACATGTATGTGTATGCACCACATGCATTCCTAGTGCCCTTAAGAGTCTAGAAGAGGGTATCAGATCCCTTGGAACTACCGTTCCAAATGGTTGTGAGACACCATTCAGGTACGAGGAATTGAACCCAGGTCCTTTGTAAAAGCAACAAGTGTTCTTATGGTTGAGCCATCTCTCTAGCACCATGTCAAGTATTAACTCTGAGGTACCTCAAGGACCTTGTTTTCATCCTTCTAACCCCATCAGTGGCAAATACAATGGGACTGATTGTCATCAGTTAATCAAATAGTTAAGGGTCAATCAGATACAGGTCATCACATATAAGCAAACTGCAAGAGTTGGAAAAAGACCTGTCTAATGTCAAACTATGGGGCACTAGTCAACTCAGAATAAGGACTCTAGTACTTAGCAGTTTCTTAACTTTTATACAAGTATTTTAAGCAAGTGATGTACATTTGTAAATTTCATTCAGTACCACAGTGAGACTTCAGATCCAAGCATGCTTGCATTTTCACTCATAAGAAAAATTTCTGAATGTATAAATCACTCAAATTAGCTGCTCCCTGACTAGGCTAACAGCTTGATCTTTAGAACAAATGTCCAGGTTGGAAAGATGGCTCAGCAGTTCCGACTGCTGACCTTCCAGAAAATCTGAGTTCACTCTCCAGCACCCACACTAGATTACTCAGAAGCACCTGTAATTGTAGCTCCAGGAGAACCATTTCCAGGTTCTGGCTTCCTTGGGCACCCACAAATGTGTCAGAAATTCACAGACACACACTGAGACAGTTAGACATTATAACCTAAGTAAAATAACATTAAAAGCAAAGTAAATTTAAATAAATAAATTTAGCTGGTTATGGCCTGGTGAGATGGCTCAATGAGTAAAGACACTTGGTGACCCGTCTAATCACTTGACTGAGATGACTGGGAGGGAGCTACATGGGGGAAGGTGAGAACCGACTCTACAGGATGGCCTGACCTCCACATGCATGCATGGCACACATGGACAGGCCATGCACATATAGTAACCTCAAGTTATACTATAGGGCTATAGTCATAAAGACAGGCTGATACAAACATAAAAATAGATAAGACCAATGGAATAGAACAGAGGACCAGGAATAAAATGGCAAAGCTATGTCCACTTAAGTTTTGACAAAGAAGGCAAAAACACAGAGGCAAGAACTTTCTGAACAGAACTCCAATACCATAGGAGCCAACTTCAAGTACCAACATGTAGGACAATATGAAAGGAAGACTTTGAGCACAGCAAAGCAAACAATCAGCAGAGTTAACAGACAGCCCACAGCATTGGAGAAAGTGTTTCCCAGCTACACTTCAGACAAGTGGCTAATATCCAGAGTTTACAAAGAAGTGCAGAAATTAAATATCAAGGAACTACAACTGCCAATTACCAAATGGGCAAATGAACTCAGTATTCATTTTTCCAAAAAGTTATTGACTGTTTGCCAATATGAACTATTAATATTTTTTTTTTTTTTTTTGGTTTTTCGAGACAGGGTTTCTCTGAATATCTCTGGCTGTCCTGGACTCGCTTTGTAGACCAGGCTGGCCTCGAACTCAGAAAGATCCACCTGCCTCTGCCTCCCAAGTGCTGGGATTAAAGGCGTGCGCCACCACCGCCCGGCTATGAACTATTAATATTTTAAATTAACTGTTTTAAAAAGTGTTCAATATTCCTAAGCATCAGGGAAATGCAAACTAAAACTACTTTCAGATACCACCTCACCCAATCAGAATGGCTCTCATCAATAAATGTGACAACAAATGTTGGAAAGTATGTGCAAAGAAAGGAACTCTTATTGACTTTTAGGGGGGTGCAAATTAATACAGCTATAGTGGAACTCAGTTTAGAGATTTTTCAAAAAATCTTAAATAGAATTATCATATGACTCTCCTATTTAATTTCTGGGCATACCCTAACACATCTTTATTGCTGCTTTATTCACTAGAGCAAGGAACTGAAATCAACCTCATTGCCTCTCAAAAGATGAAAGGATAATGAAAATTAGTATATATAAAATGGGATACCGTTCAGCTCTAAAGAAAAACAAAATCACAAAATCTTCAGGAAAATGGATGGACTTAGAATATTATAATTAAGCCAGGTCACACAATGTCAGAAAGAAAAAACATGTTCTCTTCACATTCAGAATCCAGTGTGCATTTGTGTGTGTGTGTGTGTGTGTGTGTGTGTGTGTGTGGTATGTGTAAATATATACACCTGTAGATATGGTAATATACAAAAGAGAACAATAAAGGCTAACATTAAGGGGATAAAGAAGGAATGAATGCAGACATGAACACACTTTAAGAAAGAAGATATATGGGGCTGGAGAGATGGCTCAGAGGTTAAGAGCACTGACTGCTCTTCCAGAGGTCCTGAGTTCAATTCCCAGCAACCACATGGTGGTTAATAGCCATCTATAATTAGATCTGGTGCCCTTTTCTGGCCTGCAGGTATACATGCACTGTATAATAAATAAAAAAAAATGAATTAATAAATCTTTAAAAAAAAAAAAAAGAAAGAAGATATAAAATTAACTGTTTTCTAGTTTGAACTCTGTCATGAATTTTTTTTTTTTTTTGGTGGTGGGTAAATGCATAAAATAGTAGAAATATAAAATTCAATGTGGCTGGACAGTGGTAGTGCACACCTTTAATCCCAGCACTTGGGAGGCAGAGGCAGGTGGATCTCTGTGAGTTCAAGACCAGTCTGGTCTACAAAGTGAGTTCCAGGACACTCACAGCTACACAGAAAAACTCTGTCTCAAAACAACAACAAAAAAAAAACCCAAAACCAAACAAACAACATCTAGTATGAAGAGCCACAGCTTTCCTTTCAAATGGCTACCGTACAGAAAAAATATAGAAGTTCATTGAATTGCATAGTCTTTGAGTAAATTTTTTTATTTGCAATTTTTTAACAGTATAAAGTTTAAAATAAAATTTAAATGCTTTTTTTAATTGAAAAAACGATCAGGTTATGGTTATTGGGTGAGCTTCAGGACAGCTAGGGCTACACAGAGAAACCTTATCTCTAGAATCCAAAATAGAAAGCAAACTGAGAAAAAGCTAGGAGGAAAAAGACAGTAAAACATGTCTCTGCTTCAGTTCTTCCCTCCAGATTCCTGCCCTGACTTCCTCTCTCTGATCAACTGTTACCTGGAATTGTAAGACAAAATGAACTCCTTCTTCCCCAAGGTGTTTTTGTTCAACATGTTTTATCACTACAGCACAAACCTAACCAGCACACGCTAACAGGTACATCTAAAGTTGAATGACATAAAGTAGTAAGCAGTGACTTTGGGAACCTTGATACATCCAATCAACTGTCAACTATGACCCTTGCTCAAGAGAAAACAATGGAAAATTCCTTACCTAGCAAATTTGGAGAAAGTTTCATTAAGTTTTAGGGTTTTTTCCCTTGTTTGTTTCATTTGTTTTTGTAGTACTGGGGTCAAAAGCAATGCTTAGACATACTAGGCAAGTACTCTGCCAATGAGCTGTATCTCTATCCCATTTGATTTGCAATTTAAATGTTCAAGAGTTACTATCAACCAGATATCCTGGAAGAGGCCTGTAATTATAGCTACTCAAGAGGCTGAGGCAGGAGGATCATTAAGTTCAAGGCCTGGGACACAGAGTAAAGTCAAGGCCAGCCTGGGCATCTTAGTGAAACCCTGCAGGGAAAAGAAAAAGAGCTTTGGAGATAGGGTTGAGTGACAGATCACTTGCCTAGCAAAAGTGGTATCACATATATAAAGTAGTAATCCGTGGCTTTTGTAACCTTCATACATCCAGTCAAGGGACAGCTGAAACTCTTGTTCAAGAGAAAACAGTCAAAGAGATCTTTAAATAACCCATTGTGGTCAACCTTAGTGACACAAATAATGATTCATGGTATATAGAATGGTCTTTCCTAGTGACACAAATAATGATTCATGGTATATAGAATGGTCTTTCCTTAAATTCACAAACACTAAATTCCACACCTTGGTTTCAATCCCTATAACCATCTATCCATCCATCCACAACACACACACACACACACACACACACACACACACACACACACACACA
>CAJQZJ010001265.1:157141-184355 GCA_907164525.1 Lophiomys imhausi
ACACACACACACACACACACACACACACACACACACACACACACACACGTCACTATCAATACTGTCACACTGGATGACCTTTCTTCTGAGAAAATACAGGTAGAAAATAACTGACCACAAATGAAATTTAAAATGGCACAAGGTCGTTGGGAAGGCTCTTCCCCTTCCCAGGAAATAAAGACCCAATTGGTAGGAGTCCAAAACACTAAATAGATGATCACCACGAACCAAAATATCATGCTTGAATGTGATTTCTGTCCCTATCTTGGCTGCCAGAACTTGACCATCTTGCTCTTTCCTTGTCACTCTCTTCTGTTCTCCTTCCTGTACAAGAACAAACAAACAAACACCAGTCACACTCTCTCCTCTTAATTTCTGAATATGTCTCTGGTCTAATAAATATACTTAAAATGTATAAGCAAACTTGGTGATGCCATTTTCTGTTTACCTTAAGTTAACATGTCTTTATTCTCACTTGCAAAATGGAAAACAGCACTATGACATTAGCCATAAACAAAGCAATTAGTATATATGGCATATACCTGTTATTTCAACACTCAAGAAAAAGGAGGGAGGACAAGTTCCAGGCCAGCCTGGCCTACATTGGCAATCTATCACTCAAAAGCAAGGGGGAGGGGCAGATGGGACTAGGGATGTGGTTGAGTGGTGGAACACCTGGTTAGTGTTCATGAGGTTCTGGCTTCAAGCTCCAACACACACACACACACACACACACACACACAGCTTTAGGAACTGAGAATACTCAAAAACATATAAAAACAAACAGGAATTATAACAATAACAGACAGTGGCTTAGTTAGGGTTTCTATTGTTAAGACAAAACACCATAACCAAAACACAAGTTGAAGAGGAAAGGGTTTATTCAGTATAAACTTCCACATTGTTGTTCATCACCAAAGGAGTCAGGACTTGAACTCAAACAGGGCAAGATTGTGGAGGCAGGAGCTGATGCAGAGGCCATGGAGGGATGCTGCTTACTGGCTTGCTCAACCTGCTTTCTTATAGAACCCAGGACCACCAGACCACAGATGGCACTACCCACAATGCGCTAGGCCCTTTCTCACTGATCACTGAGAAACTGCCTTACAGCTGGATCTCATGGAGGCATTTCCTCAACTGAGCCTCCTTCCTCTCTGATGACTCTACTTTGTGTCATGTTGACATACAAAACCAGCCAGTTCAGAAAGTAAATTCTAAAATCTGTGTATCAAACACACTACTAAAATAATATTCAATAGAGTAGAACTAAAGAGACGGCTCAGCAGTTAAAAGCACATACTGCTCTGCTGGACGACCTCAGTTCAATTCCCAGCACCAGCATCAAGTGTCTGACAACTGCCTGTAAGTCAGTCCCAAGGTACCAGAAACTTCTGGCCTTGGGCACCTGTACTCATACACATACAATTAACTAAAGATAATAAAATGTCTTAAAGAAAGCATTAACTTTACTCAATAAATACTGATCCTTTGATAGGCCAAGCTTGTTAGGATATACTAGGTGAATACTAAAAACAATTTTTAAAACCTTAGTCATGCTGGGGTAGTGGTAGTCCACACCTAAAATCTAATAAGCACTTGGGCGCCAGAGGGAGGTGGTTTTCCTTTTGAGGCCAGCCTGGTCTACAGAGTGAGGTTTAAGACAGCCAGGGCTACACAGAGAGACCTTACCTCAAAAAAACCAAAGAAACAAAAAAGCTAAACAATGACAACAACAAAAACTAAGCAACCAATCAAAAAAATCTTAGTCATTAGCAGGGCATAGTGGCACACACCTTTAATCTCAGCAACTGGGAGGCAAAAGCAGGCAAGATCTCAGAATTCAAGGCCAGTCTAGTTACAGAGAGTATTCTAGGACTGACAGGGTTACATTGGGAGACCCTGTCTCAAAACAAAAAAAAACCCAAACCATTAGTTACTGTTCAAAAAGAAGAATCCTCACCTCCAGATCTACTTTAAAGTCCTTTCCATGCCTTTGTATATGCTAGTGTGCCCCTCGGTGCAAAGCAGCATCCTACTGTACCTTCCAACTTGGAACATCATTCAGTACCCACATCTAAAAAGCCTTTCTTCTATGAATGACTGGGGCAGATCATCCCTTTTCCTCCATGGATTCACCTTTACTTCTCCTCTCCTACAGAACTGACAAGCGTGTATTAAGGGTGCTTATCAGTCCACGTGCCACCTTCAGTACTGCATCTCCCTGGGAAAGGACTGTATTTCTTACACAATTTTACTTTTGACATTTGGAACACTACCTGGAATACAGTAGGTAACCAAATATATTGTCCATATCTTTTAAGTTTTTTGAAAAGAGTACGTGAACCCCAAAATGATGTCAAAAAATAAGATTAGATAAAAATCAGATGGTCGTATGTTGTGGGGGGAGTCTCTGTGTAGCCCTGGCTGTGCTGGAACTTGATCTGTCGATCAGGCGGGCCTCAACCTTATAGAGATCTGCCTGCCTCTACCTCTTGAGTGCTGGGATTCAGAGTGTGTGCCACCACCTCCATGCTCAGGCAACAGTTTTAAAATCTAGAAATACTATATATGTTATAACACTCCATTCTGGCTATAGACAAGCCTATATGTTCTCATTTTATAATATAAATATTAAGTCTGAGATGAAATGGTTGAATTCTTTTCTAAAAAATCTTGTAGCTAAAAAAGAACTGAGTCAATACCAAAAGCCACACTCAAGACTTCTTAATCTCATTCTTTCTAACTCAATGCTGTTTGCTAACCTCTCCTCCAACGCATAACACCCCTTTGTGCATGGGAAATACAGTCAAATAAATATTACTTTGGAAAGGTTTTTCTTAACATGTATTTTGAGAATTTCATACATGAATAGAGTTTATTTTGATCAAATCTCCCACCCTTCCACTGAACTCCCCCCTCAGTTTCCTGCGCTTTTTCCCAGAGTCCACCTATACATACAATCTACTGCAACATGAGCAGTTTCTCTTGGCAGACTTTTCCATGAAGAAAACTGACTCTCCCTTTCTCAGCAGCCATAGCATCTCAGCTCCAGGAATGTCACGAAGCCCTTTCCGTCACATGCTGGGATGTTGGCTGGCTTGCTCTTGCACAGGTCTTGTGCACATAGTCTCAACAGCTGTTATGTACAACGGTTCTTTCCTGTCCAGGAAATACTATTTTGGTGCAGAAATCTACTTCCTCTGGTCCTATAAGAGCTTTTACAAGGAGTAAGAGAAGTGAAATATTAGTGGATCTGTGGTATTCACAGAATTCTAACATACTTAGAACACTGGGGTTGAGGGAAGGCTGTTGGTAAAGTGCTTGCTGGGAAAATTCAGATGCCCAATCAGATGCGGTAGCATCTGTAACCCCAGTGCTGCAGGAATGGAGAAACCTCAGTGAGATCACCTCAAAAAACAAGGGAGAAAGTAGCTAGATGCCCTAGTTACCTCCAACCTTACACACTCAACGCCCCCATGTGTGTGAAATCAATACACTCACTACACAGTAACACAACAAACAAGTAAATATAAATAATATCTAACCCATTCACATCACAGCTGAGCAACATTGTAATTGTAGAGTAGACTGCTTATCATTGGGAACCCACACAACCTACTGCAACTGTCAGACACAAGAAAGAGCATCTTAGCCCATCTGGTTATTGGGATTGAGGGTTGGCATTCCAAACTACAAGCGTACAGTTAGCAGTAGAGTGCTTGTCTACATGTATGAGGCCCTATGTTCAATTCCCAGCACTGAAGAAAAAAGGAGAGGAAGAAGGGAAATCCCTTTATTTGCCGGAAATAAAGATATACATTTCTTTGGAGTCTGAGAGAGAAAGATTCCTAGTTTTAGGTCAACCCAGTCTACTGTACTGCTTGAATTTGGTCAACTTGACAGAAAGCTAGACATATCTGGGAAGAAGAAATCTTAATTTAGAAAATGTCCCCATAAGACCGGCCTATAGGAAAGTCTATAAGATATTTTAAGATATTTTCTTGACTAATGATTGATATGGAAGGGGCCAGTCAACCGAGGACAGGAAGTGCCACACCTGGGCAGATGTGCCTGCCTGGTATTTCAAGAAAGCAGGCTGAGCAAACAATGGAGTAAGCAGGTGAGTACCATTCCTCCAAGGCCTTTGCTTCAGTTCCTGACTCCAGTTTACTGCCCTGACTTCCTTCAAGATAAACTGTGACTTACAGACACAAATCTGAAATAAACCCTTTCCTTCACATCCTGCTTTTGGCCATGGTCTTTTATCAAGCAGTAAGACAGGGTTAAAGGTATCCCACAACCAAAAATAGGAGACCAGCTTGTGCTGCATGGCAAGACTATTTAAAAAGACCAAAAAGTTCAAGTAGTTCCTAACTGTGCTTTGCTTCTTCTTACCACAAAGTCATCAAAAAGCTGAATGATGAGCCACATTAAGGACCGTATACATCCAAGCAGAGGAAAACTCCATCAATAAAGGTGAGTATGCAGAAACAGCATGTGCCAACATTTTAGTAAACTTGGGAATATTATGTGAGGGTTAATGCAGTAAAGGCTTTCGGTTATCACATGTGACCCCCATCCCAAGCACTTTACTGAGCCCCAATCTTTTTTTCCTATGGAATTAAATTAATACTCGATTCACAAGGTTGTTCCAGAGAGGAAAACCTACAAGGTATTTGATACAGTAACACACACATACATGTGGCACATGCTACGAAATGCAAGCAATTCATTTACTGTCAAACCTGTGGAAGCTCAGGAAGCATGTCACATAAAAAACAGTCAAGATATCAATTCCATCCGGCAGCCCGAGGGAAACTGGGAGGTTTGAGATAGGGAAAATGAGACAAGAATCTCATAGCAGTGCATGAAGGGCAAGCCTGGAAGAAAGATGTTAAAGGGAGGGAACTTAGCAACTGAGGCAGAATGACATGAGTATTGGACCTAGAATGTCTGTAGTGGGCTGACAGGAGACAGACATATACCTTCCCAAGGAAAGATGACAGTAGTGGACAGTGGCTAGTCTTTCCTTAAATTTGCAAATAGCTTCCAACATGGGTAACAGATAACATCTATTACCCCTACATTCCTCCAACCATCCATTTCCTCTACTTTCCTCTATCTTTCACCCAGACCATCCCCTGAAAGCTGCCTTCCTTTCCTCTTACTTGTCTCATGACCCTATTTCTATTTTCTCTTAAACCTTTGGGTTCAGTCATTCTCAGCAGGGGATTTATTGAAGGGCCCCACCCTGTGGTGAGCAGACAGAGGAGAAGATTTTATGTTCCCTGTTTATCTCTTCTGTGTCTCCACCCCTCCTAAAGGAAAAATTACCTAAGGCATCTTTAGAAAGGACTTTAAATACCAAACATACTCAGACTTCTGAACTTGTTTCACAAGTATCTTTCCACACATTGTGTGGTATGAATTTATTTTTTAAAAATTATGAGAATGTTTTTGTTTAATCTCAGGCGTGAGGCTGCTTAAGACACAGGTGTAAAGTATTAACTGTCTAGCGAGCTAGCAGGGGCGTGGCTTAGCCAGCTGCAGCATGGCAACTCTGAAGACCTGGGAGAGAGGGATAAAAAAAACCAGAGCCCTGATGAGAAGGGGGCTCTACAAAAAAGAGAAAGGGCTACAAAGAAGAAAGAGGTTGTTGCTCTCAGCAGCCCCTAAACTGATACCTTGTTCTTCCTGCTGCTGTCTCCTGGTTTGCTTTTCTCCTACTTCTTTGTGCAGCCCCCCTGTTTTTCTTTGTAGCCCCTTCTCTTCTTTGTAGCCCCTTTTCTCCTACTTCTTTGTGGAGCCTCTTTTCTCCTTGGAGCTCTGGCTTTTTATCCTTCTCTCAAGTCCTCTGAGTTAAACTTGCTACAGCTGGCTAAGCCACGGCCCTGAAAGCTCATGAGACAGTTAATACTTTACAGCTGTGTCTTAAGCAGCCTCACATCTGGGATTAAACAAAAACAATCTCATAATTGGTTATTTTAATAAGTTCATACCACAACACTGGCATTGCATTTGGAAGTTTAACAAGTGCACAATTCAAAAGGACTTCAGATCGTCCTTCTCTCCTAATACTGTGACCTCCTCCACTACAGTAAACAGAAACCCCAATCTTCTGTTGCTGTGTCCAGACCTTACAACCATCCCTAACCATTCTTCCACACCTGACTACTCCAGTTTAGAAACAAAACTACAATCATTCCCAACCACACCAGAACCAAGCCACTCTGACCTTTATTTCTGCAGCCAACATGGCAATCAGATTATTTCAAAACTCAACTTAGATCGATTTGTTCTTAACTCAACCTTATTTCGTTTAAAGTAAAACTTAGAAGCGAGGCAATGAATGCTCACACCTTTAATCTCAGTACACCAGAGACAGAGGCAGGAAGATCTTTGTAAGGAGCATAGTTTAAAAAAAAAAAGCCTTTTTAAACATATAAAAATATCTTACTCAGGAGCTCCACTACACCCAAGGTTGCACCCAATAACCAAAACCCAGTGACATCATTCACCCAAGATAACCAGATACAGTCCTAGAACCCACAATGCCCACTGGGCTGTATGTATATGTATAAGCAGAGACCAAGAGCAATGCTCTGCTCTGGACATGAGGAGAGACGCCATCTTAAATCTGAGACTTCTGTTAGAGAGCGGACCTGTCCTTTAGCTAAGATACACTTCCAGGTGAGCAGCCTTGGGGAAATAGGCTTAGGACCTTAGATAGGAACGCAGAGTGTGAACTTTGTGTGATGACCCTCAGTATAGCAAAATATAACTTCTGTTATATTATGTGTATCTACCTTTCTGCTTGAGATGATCTCTGTGAGTATGAGGCCAGCCTGGTCTCTAGAGCAAGTTCCAGGACAGCCAGGGCTCTGTTACACAGAGAAACCCTGATCTCAAAAAGCCAATTAAAAAAAAAAAGGTAAAAATTAGAGCCAGGTGTTGTATGCCTTTAATCCTAGCTCTAGGAGGTAGAGGCAAGTGGATGTTTGAGTTCTAGGCCAGCCTGATTTACAGAGCAAGTTTCAGAACAGTCAGAGCTACACAGAGAAACCCTGAAAATTTAAAAAAAAAAAAAGGAAGGAAAGTTGGAAGGGAAGGGAGAGAGTAAGGAAAGAAAAGAAAGAGGAGGAAAGAAAGGAAGACAGGGAGAGAAGACAGAGAAAAAGAGGGGGAGAGAAGGAAGGAAAGGAAGAAAGGAATTTGAATCTTTAAACCCAGCCTTCAGAAGCAGAGACAGGTGGATCTCTGTGAGTTCAAGTCCATCCTGATGTACAAAGGGAGTTCCAGTCCAGTCAGAGCCTCCAGTGAGACCCTGACTCAAAAAAAAAAAAAAAAGGTAAAAATAGGGTTTAGTGACTCAACGATTAATAGTCCTGGCTGTTCTTGGAGTGGACATGGGTTTGGTTACCAGTCCCACATGGTGGCTTACATACTTCAGTAACTACAATTCTAGGGGATTCCTTATTGGGCACCAGGCATAAATGTGATGGACATACATATATATGCAGGGAAAACACCCGACCACATTAAAAAGAAAAACATTGTTTTCCAAGGACCTTGCCTTATCTCTATTTCAGTATTCTTCCCCTGTTCATTCTTTTCCAATGGAGCCAGCTAGTATTTCCCAATGACCTTTCCATGTGACACCTTCATCACTTTTAGCTTCACTCAAGTACCTTTTCTATGGCCTGCACTATGATCTCCTGTGCACACCACCACCCTATCCATTCCATTCTATTGCATAGGTTTATCTTTTTTCTAGAACTTTCTGTCACCTGTCATATAGTGTGTGTGTTTGTGTGTTCTTTTTTGAGACAGTCTTCCTCTGTCTCAGGTTGGCGTCCAACTCAAGGTAACTTTCCTACCTCAGCTTCTCAAGTACAAGGATTACAAGCTTGAGCCACCATAATTGGGTTTTGTTTTGTTTTTTTTTTTCTGGTTAGTTTGGTTTTGTACTGCTCAGAATTCAATGCAGAGCCCTGTGCACGTTAAGGTGTTTTGGGCTTTGTACAGGCACTGGCACTGTCTGTATGTTTTAAAGAGTTTCATACCCTCGTTAAGGTGTTTTGGGCTTTGTACAGGCACTGGCACTGTCTGTATGTTTTAAAGAGTTTCATACCCTCCAGGATGGCAGCAAACTCACTAAGTAGCAAGGCTGCCTTAAAACTCCCAGTTCTCAGCCGGGCGGTGGTGGCGCACGCCTTTAATCCCAGCACTTGGGAGGCAGAGGTAGGCGGATCTTTGCGAGTTCAAGGCCAGCCTGGTCTACAAAGTGAGTCCAGCACAGCCAGGGCTACACAGAGAAACCTTGTCTCGAAAAACCAAAAAAAAAAAAAAAAAACTCCCAGTTCTCCTGCTTCCACCTTCCCAATGCTGGAATTAAAGGTGTGGGCCACAAAACTGTGCTCAAATTACATTTGAACTTAGTGTAACATTCTCACTTCTCACAACTACTATGGAGACCAATATCCTTGTTCTCAAATCCAATTCAAACAATTATAATGAAATCAGTATTTCCACCAGATCCAAGTACTCAGTCTCAAGGACCCAAGAGACTTATCAAGTAAATTCTAGAAGGCTTTGGATAGTCAACTGCTGTTTGAAAAATCCCAGGGTGAAAACTGCTACATGCTTAGGGAGAAAAATCTACAAGGCCACCTAGTTTTTTAGGTTTTTCAAGTCTGAGTATTCTTTGAGAGCAATCCAAAGAAAGTTGGCTAAATAAATGAAAGTGATCTACTAAAAGAAAACGCCTTTGTTAGCATAAGTACTATTATTAAACTGAGACTCAAAAAGAATGGCATTGAAGATAGTCTGGAGTAAATACTTCCTTTGGATAGAATCAATAAAGAGCGAAATAATTACGATTTAAATACCTTTCATGAAAATGCAAGTCCTTAACTTGAGCTTCGGACTTGATGCCCATATTTCCTACCTTAGTAAGGAACTGACATACTTCCTAAAGGGACAGCTAGGTTGGCCCAAGGACTCCGGGGGCGGTGTCTCTCCAACACCACCTCCGCCCAGCGGCACCGCCTCCCCCTCCACCGCCGCTGGGTGAGCTCCTTAAGCTGGTCGCTTGCCCGCAGCCCTTGCCCGGCCACCCTCCGCCACACACTTCCGCGCCCCAGACACAAACGAACCCTACCCAAGGTGCCGGCTCTGCTCCGGCTTCCCGAAGCGAGGGAGACACTCGGGCGGGTTCCGCCTGCCGGGCTCACACTGTCCTGCACAGACGTAGGAGCAGAAGTCTCAGAGCGCGCAGCCGCACAGAGCGCCGCCGCCCGGGTCAGGGCACTTCCCTGCAGGCACTTCCGCTCTCCGAACCAAAGTGAACCCAACCCACGGATCCCGGAGCGCCTCGCAAGTCCGGTCACCCTCGGCGCCCTGAGATGACGTCACGCAGCCCCACGTGGCCAGCACTCCGCCCTCTGAGTTCAGCCCAACCCTGCTAGGCCTGGCCTGCTCCTAAGCATGCGCAGACACAGCCAGCGCCTGACTTCCGAGTTTCCTGGTTTTTCTACCTGCTGGAACAAAACGCAGCCTATGATGTTCCTGGTGGTTAATGTGACAATTGTAGAAGAATGGAGAAATAAAGAATCCCGAGACATCGGCTGCGTAATAGTCTCATTTTTCTCTTTACAAACCAGTATCGTAAAAAAAAACGTTACTTTTAAGAGTGATTGGAGAGGTTGTTGGGTTAGAGACAGGACGGGGGTCTCTGCAGCTGTAGCGGATCTGGGACTTAATAGGTATTTCGGGCTCCCAAATCTCTCAAGTACAAGAAATGCAAGCGTGAGCCACCACACCTGGCTTTCAAGAGAAACCACATTGATTTGCTCAGTAGATCTTCTCCACCGCTGTAGAACCACAGTAGGCGTTAGTGACTGTATTTAACACCACGTGGTAAAAGTACCGAAGCCTCCCCTACCTCTAAGAGAACCTATCATACACTTCTTGATTTGAAAATAAACAACAAACTTATCCCTAAAGAGCACTTGAGCTGGGTTTATACAAAATTCTTACAAAGCATTTGAAGTTTTTTTCTTTCTTTTTTTATCCCTGGGGGGAACACGGTATCCAAGTAAATCAGAAGAGGGTGGTTATTGGAGCCCCTAAAGTTTGAGTTACAGGCGGTTTTGAGGCACCCAATGCGGGTGCTGGATCTGATCTTAGTCTTCTGCAAGAGCAGCGAGTGTTCTTAACCCTTCACTGAACGTTCCACCCATTCACATATTCCTTAATCTCTTATATTCTTTCTGTCCCTTGTGATGGCTAAAGTTATGTTTTAAGTTTAAACTACTGTGCTTAGAGCTGTAAAACAGAATGCCTATAACCTGTAAGCCACACTTGTCCAAGTACAGATAACTTCCTGTAATGCTAGGGGCTGTTCTTATAAAATAACAATTTACAGAAACAATGAAGTTTCTGTAAAGAAGCTACTGACCAGTATTAAATAAAGTTTGCTTCGTATTTGCCTCAAATTTTTTCTGTAGTGGTCTTAGTCTTGCCCAGTGGGACTAACACCTTTCATTTCTGAGGCTCCCTAAATCTTATGGCTGAGCATACAAAAGTCATTTATTCTCAGTGCTTAGACCAGTTATGAGTCTCTGCAATAACCACTGTTCATTACAAAAAGAAAATGTTCTTTAACTAAAGCTGGCATCAGCGGTGATCAAGGACATATGCCTAATGATGTACACATTATGACCATTTACCAAAACAAGAACAGAAAATTTCTTACCTATGTCTTACCTAACCATTCATGAACTTTTGACTAGATTTATATTACCAGGTGTGATTCCCTCCTGTGGAGTATAGGCATAAAGTTATTGTGCAATTCAAATGCTGATTTCTGTAACGCTCACATCTGGTTGTAATCCTTGTTCTGAGAATCTCCTGTCTTAACGTTGTGTAAACATTGCTCCCCAATTGTCCCTTGATTTGCCTATAAAGCAGCTCTCAGCCAATTGCTGAGCAAGAGAAAGAATAGGTCTGGACTTCCTACCCTCCAGGGGAGGAAGAGTTAGAGAAGTAGTGGATTCAGCCATGGGTAGAGGTCCAGGAGACATGAGGGAGATTCAGCTGGAGCAAAGAAAACACCAAAAGGCAAGTAACTCAGGGGTTTTGGCAAAGAGGGAGTCAGACTAGCATGGAATGTTTAGAACAGATTAAAACCGCTCAAGATCGTGCTATAAAGCTTGAGAAACCAATAATAAAATATGGTCTCCATTATTTGTGTGATAGTTTAAAAGAGAAATTGAGAAACAAATACAACTTTATATAAAAGTAACATTAACATTTTGGCATACCAACTAGGACAAGAACTTATATAGAAAGGAAAATTGCAGAGCAATTTCTTAGTTCTGTTCCTTAAAGAAAAACAAAGCAACTGCAGTTTCTCAGGCAGGAACTCAAGGCTTCTTTGATTATACTCCTGACAGAGCATCAAGGCTTCCAGCAGGCTACAAAACAACGACAACGCCCCCCGCCCCATGGCTCTTTAACACAAACAAGCTTCTCAAAGACAGACTTTCCTAGCCAACAGGCTGTTGAAATTTTTGAGAAGGGGCTCCTCATGGCCAGAGGATCACTTGAGGAAGACAGAAAAGCCTTTTCCTGGAAGCAGGAGCCAGAGATAGACTGAGAAGTATCAAGCTTCTGAATTGGTAAAGTGTAGAAAGAATGTTGGGTCTGTTTAAGTGAAGTCCTTAGGGAAAGAGACTAGAGGTGAAATTTCATAGACAGATATAAATAATTTAAAAATGATAAATATAAAGAAAGTAACACATAAAGATGAGAGGAACAACAACACAAAACTTTTAGACTTTATATATGCTATTTTGAATGGTTCAAAGATAAAAAAGTGGCAAAAAGAGTGAATAAATGCACATAGAAAGTGAAGTCTCAAAATCCGACACCCCTCCATGCTAAAAGTCCTGGAGAGTATGGAAATACAAGGACCATACCCAGAAATAATAAAGGCAGTATACAGCAAGCCACTCACCAACATCAAATTAAATGGAAAGAAACTTAAAGCATTTCCTCTAAACTCAGGGACAAGGCAAGGATGCCCACTGTTACCATATCTCCTCAACCTAGTACTGGAAGTTCTCTCTAGAGCAATAAGACAACTAAAGGGTACGAAGGGGATATAAATTGGAAACGAAGAAGTCACATTATCCTTATTTGCAGATGATATGATGGTATACATAAGCGATCCCAAAAATTACAGCTGATAAACACATTCAGCAAGGTGGCTATATACAAAATTAATTTTAAAAAATCAGAATCCCTTCTTTATACAAAAAATAAATGGGCTGAGAAAGAAATTAGGGAAACAACATCCTTCACAATAGCCACAAACAATATAAGATACCTGGAGGTAACTCTAACCAAGCAAGTGAAAGACTTGTATGACAAGAACTTCAAGTCCTTGAAGAAAGAAATCGAAGAGCACATCAGAAGATGGAAAGATCTCTCATGCTCATGGATAGGTAGGACCAACATAATAAAAATGGCCATCCTGCCAAAATCAATATACATATTCAATGCAATTCCTATCAGAATACCACCACAATTCTTGATGGAGCTTGAAAAAGTAATTCTCAACTTCACATGGAATAACAAAAACCCCAGAATAGCTAAATCAATCCTGTACAAAAACAAAACAAAACAAACAAACAAAAAACCATCTGAAGGCATCACCATCCCAGATTTCAAGCTGTACTGCAGAGCAATAGTAATAAAAACAGCATGGTACTGGTATAGAAACAGACCAGTGGATCAATGGAATCGAATTGAAAACCCAGAAATGAACCTACACACCTATGGTCACTTAATTTTTGACAAAGAAGCCAAAAGCGTACAATGGAAAAGGATAGCATCTTCAACAAATGGTGCTGGTCTAACAGGATGTCGACATGTAAAAGAATGAAATTAGACCCATATTTATCACCTTGCACAAAACTTAAGTCCAAGTGGATCAAAGACCTTAACATAAGGCCTGACAAGAGAACAGAAAGTGGGAAAAACCCTCGAACTCATGGGCACAGGTGACAACTTCCTGAACAGAACACCAACAGCTCAGGCTCTAAGACCAATGACCAATTAATGGGATCTTATGAAACTGAAAAGCTTCTGTAAAGCAAAAGACACTGTCATTCGAACAAAATGGCAGCCTAGAGATTGGGAAAAGATCTTCATCAACCCCATATCTGACAGAAGGCTAATATCCAAAATTTACAAAGAACTCAAGAAATTAAATGCCAAGAAACCAAATAATCCAATAAAAAATGGGAAACCGAGCTAAACAGAGAATTCACAAAGGAGTAATCCCTAATTGCTGAGAGACACTTGAAGAAATGCGCAACATCCTTAATCATCAGAGAAATGCAACTCAAGACAACTCTAAGATTCCATCTCACACCAGTCAGAATGGCTAAGATAAAAAGCTCAAATGACAGCACATGCTGGCGAGGGTGTGGAGAAAGGGGAACAGTCCTCCATTGCTGGTGGGAGTGCAAATTTGTACAACCACTATGGAAATCGGTCTGGCGATATCTTAGAAATCTTGGAATACCTCAAGACCCAGCCATACCACTTCTGGGTATACATCCAAATGATTCCTCACCAAATCACAAGGAAGTTTCCTCATCTATGTTCATAGCAGCCTTATTTGTAATAGCTAGAAACTAGAAACAACCCATATGTCCCTCAAGCGAGGAATGGATAAAAAACAAAAACAAAACCAAACAACAACAACAAAAAAACTATGGTACATCTACACAATGGAATATTACTCAGCCACCAGAAACAACGAAATCATGCAATTTGCAGCGAAATAGATGGAACTAGAGAAGCTCATCCTGAGTGAGCCAACCCAGGCTCAGAAGGATACACATGGCATCTATTATAATCAGATTTTAGCCATATAGTACAGCATAACTATGCTACAGCCAATGCACCAAAGAGAGCAGGAACATAGACTCTTTTACATGTCCATGAGACACTTTGCCCTAGTGGTGCTGCCTTGTAGGCCCCCAGTGTATGAGGAGGCTCTTGGCCTTTATATGACTGCTGAAACGGGGCAGGGGACTAATATGTAGGGACATTCCACTCCGGAGGAGTGGGTTGGAGGGGATTGGGGGTAGAGGGTGGGAGGGTGGGACTTGGGAGGGGTGAAAAGAGGGTACTATGATGGAGATGTAACCTGAAGTAATAAATATACATAAAAAAGAAAGTGAAGTGAAGTCTCTGAAGAAGGGCAAGAGAGAAAGGTAAAAGTGTTTTCAAAGATACTTTACATAAACAAACAAACAAACAAATCTGAATATGGACTGTCAAAAATAAAAATACAGAGTTTAAATAATAGAATAAAGTCTCCATAGAGAGACTTAGTGAGAAAAAAATAGTTTCCATAATAAAAGATGGAAGCATTGTAGAAGAGGGCAATTTGACTGGACATAATTTTGTTTTCATAGTTAATATAGAAATAATAATATGTTCAGTTATAAGTATAGTTCTTTGTATCCTTTTTAAGAAAGACCAAACTGAAACAGATTTATATAAAAAAGAGACTGAGAAATTAGATACTAAATTAAAGGCCATAGAACAGAGGTTGAAGTAATCTTTGAAGTAAAATAAGGAATCTTTAGAAGAATGCAATTAGGAACCTACAAAAACAGCAAAAATGGTAGTTCCAGATGAGAAAAAATCCACACAGACTTAAGGAGATAACAGAATGATAGCCCTTAGAGATGCTAGATAAAAAAGCTTCAGCTATAAACCAATATGGTCAAAGTGGATATTATATTTATATCATCAAGCATCAATATTAGATGGAGGTCTATATACTGAATTAAATATACAGATTCTGTTTAATAATGTTGCCTTCAAACAGTGTCATACTATAGCTTATATGTTTTATTTTATACAGTTTAAAATCTAAAATATGCATATATGTTGGTGCACCATACCATAAATACATATTCAGGATTGCAATAGGCAACTGCTTTACGTTATGAAAAAGCTGATTTGGTAATTACCCATTTATTAGAAGTTATGGCAATTATGGGAATACCTGTACAAATTAAGGCTGACAATGCTTCAGCATATGTCTCTAGTAAAATGAAGCAATTTTCACATATAATTCAAAGCATATTGCAGGTATACTGCACAATCCTACAGAACAAGCAGTTATGGAGAGATCCAATCGTACTTTAAAAGAGATGCTTAACAAACAGAAAGGGGTAACAAGACTCCCAGAGATAGATTGATTGCATAATGCCTTATTAACAATAATTTTTTTGAATGCTAAGGGACAAAAAAAAAACCAACAGCAGCATCTGAGAGACATCAGATTATGGAAAAATCTGCTGAGCTAAATAAGCCTGTTTATATTAAGGATGATGGAAAGCAGGAAATGTGTTGCTCTTGGAAGGGTTTATGCATATGTTTCTACAGGAGAGAAAAACTGTGGATTCTGTTCAAATTGATAAAAATCATATTTGACAGTGGGAGACCTCCTGAAAATTTTGGCTGCAGACAAAAGGAAAGAAATCAAGACTACCAAACAGGACACGTAACATAATTTGTGGATCCCTCAACTTGAGAACAGCTCTGAGACTGACTGAGACATGAAAATGTCTTCAGCCAGGACTTCAGCTATGTATGGTCAATAAATCTTTGGCTACAAAATCCTCAGGACTTCAGCTATACAAGTCTAAACTAACTTATATAGAAAAACAAATGTTTCACCTGCTCAAACAGAGAACAGGTAATCATCTTTAACTGAATTGCACTCAGTAGACATTCCTGAAGGCATACTTTTAAACTATTTATTTATTGTTATAATAATATCTCTATCCACCTTCCAACCCACCAACCTGAGGTATGGGAGAAAGGATGTTAATAGAGGCAGAAGATGTAGACCTCTTTAGTTGGAGGTCCTTGGGGAAATTTGACAGGAGTCCAGCAGACCAGCCATACAGCATACACTGGAACAGGTATCAGCAGCAATGGGAACACACCAGGAAACCAGCAGGAGTTTTGGGGAGCACCAACAAAGACAACTGAAGAAGTAACAGCTAGCGTGGCCCCAAATTGGGCCCAACCTGGACTCAGCCTGACGTAGGCCATGATCAACAGCAAGTCTCCGCAGCAGCAAGATTCGGCAAAGTGTTTTCTAGAGTATTTCAAAGTGAGGCAGTGATAAGAAGTGTTGAGCAGCCAAGCAAAAGCCACCCTGTATTTCTGGGGATTTTATTTATACTCCAACAAAATCCAGAAAAGCTTGTTTTCTTGCTGGCCAACCTCACCCTGTCTGCACAAGGTACTTCCTGTTGACCAAGATCATGAGCTTTCCAAGAAGTCCATCCATTAAAGGATGCTCCCCACACGTATCAATTTCCAGCTGGCAAAGCATCACATGCCCTTCCATCAGGATGTTTTGCGTGCACCTCTCATGAGTCTATTTTTCAACAGTGGACAAAGTGTCCCCATATCCCATACTTGAGACCAAAACAAAAGACACATTCATTCAACACAACTATGTTTCCGAAGAAATCAAAACTTCCACCACACATGTCATAATATGTTAATGTAAAATGTATAATACCTTTGCAAGTTTGTACATTTGCAGAGCAAGAGGACCAGACACCAAAAAAATAAAACAAGTAGCTCAGGTGATCCTACCTGACAGATTGCCTCAATAACATGCCAAAATCTGCACCCAGGACAGCTTCAAAATGGCTGTCTAAACTGTCCAGCATCATAGACTGTTCCAGTCAGGACTTCACTTAAGCTCTGAACTTTCTCAGCATACAGAGACTGGACAGCAAAGGTCACAACTAGTTTTCTTAAGACTGGACAATATCCCAATTTTCTTGGTCCCCCTAAAAGAAAAACTATCTCCCAAATAAGCAGGAAGCAAGTAAGAAAGCATTGCCCCATTACCAAGAAGGGGTGGATGACTTTTCATCATTCTATGGATGATGGGCATTTGTTATTATTTTAAAGGGGTTGAATACAGGAATGATAAATAAAAGTGTAGATTACTGAATCTACTTTTAGATCAAAAAGTATTAATAAGCCAAAAATTTGACATTGGAATAAAGCTTTGTATATTGACACAGATTTAAGATTGTATTTTGTCACAAAATGCTAAGGTATTGTACCTATGTAATTCTTAAAAACGCAATGTTAAATTCTACCTCTTATAAAAGCTGCTACTACCAACCATTTAGGATAATTAAGAAATGCATATTAGAAATCAGACAGTCAAATTAATGGTCATGTTAGATACTATTTAGTTACAGAAATATTTTTCCTAGAGTGACAGATAAAAAATAACTAGAAACAAAGAATTCACATAAGATAGATAGATGGTCTTCAAAAATCACAGAGAATTACAGAATATGGCATTCAAAGACATTTCATTAATTTAAGGCTTTTTTTTTTTTTTTTACAATAAGACAGGTCTGATCTTGCTAGCATCCATGATATACTTCAAAGTGTACCAAAGGCTTCATATGTGGCAAGCTCGCCACTGGGTGAGAAAATACCCTTGCATCAATTACAGAAAAAAAAATACTGTCCAAATTGGACAAAGTGGATGCAAGAAATTTGCAAGGACAAGGTAGGTAAGTCCTTTTTACTTTCTGCTTCACAGAAAAAGTCTGTCAGACATTCTGGGCCATAAGGCTGAAGATGATGCTCCAACATTAATTTTGGGGGGGACTGTCCAGGCAAGCAAATATCTCTTTCAATTCTATGCTTTTGAAAGCTGCTTCCCTGCACTTCCTACAAAGGCAAATAATAACAGGTTACAGGCAATTGCTGAGCAGGGGAGAGAATAGGGATTGACTTCCTGCCCTCCAGGGCAGGAGGAGTTAGAGAGAGAAGTAGGGGATTCAACCATAGTTAGAGATCCGCGAGACAGGAGGAAGATTCAGTTGGAACAAAGAAAGCACTAAGAAGCAAATAACTTGGGAATTTTGGCAAAGAGGGAGTCTAGCATAGAGAATTAAGAACAGATTAAAACTGCTCAAGATTGTGGTGTAAAGCGTGATAAACCAATAATATAATGGAGTCTCCATTATTTGGATGAGAGCCGGCTTAAAAGCGAAACTGTGAAATAAATATAAATGTTATAACACTAACAGTAGATTGCTCCTCAAGACCAAGCAGAAAGCAGTTAGTTACCTCCATAACAGACTTGTCACTATTATACCAGTAATGTTGCAGGTAGCATCCAAAGCTGATTGAGATTATTCATGATCCTGGATAGCATCTTCCAGTACTATGGAAGCTAACCAGCAGAAAGGAAACCTCCAGCCCAGTTCTGGCATGACTTTAGCAATAGAAAGTTTCTATCTATTTGTTACAGGCAACCAACAGCAGTGGATGCTTCTTGTGTTGCTCTGCAAGACTGAAAGATGTCCCTAGCCAAGACTCTTAAGAATGTAGCCCATTCTTGGCACTAGGACTTCCATTTTATAACCAAGTTTTCTGGGAGCAGTTTGTCTATTCAGGGAAAACTAGCTTTTTTGTTTTTTGATGAAATAAAATAGAAAATGTTAGCACGTGTCATGCGTATAAAAGGTAAAAATCAGGCTGGCCAAAAACCATCTTCTAAGTGCCTGTTTCGGTGTTTGACACACACCCATGGTCTTTGCTAGTCACCAATTATTGAGTTTAATCTAACAGGGATTTCTGTTTTGAGTAGGTGGAGTGGATGAGAACTGTGACTGTCCAACTTTGGACTGATATTCTTTCTAAGAAAACTGGTGTTTGTTGTTGTTTTGTTATGTTTTTTCTTTTTCAAGTAATATAAAACATTACTAAGGAAGTCTCATTTAAAAAAACTTAATTCTTCCTCAAGACGAATCTCTGATGATATGTTTAAACACTCAATGTCCCTTTGAAGCAGATTTTTATTACTTATTTACTCTTAGAAAATAATCACAATATCACACAAACTTCCAAACAGCACAGACCATATTCAATGGTACTGAAGAAATACTCCTTAATTCTCCTTAAATGATTTTTGGACTCACCATCTTTTAAGTACTTTAGAGTCAGTACTGTGATATGAGATTTGAATGAGAAAGTAAGATCTTTATATTTGTTAATATTTACCACAATATAAATAAAGATTTAGCCCTATATAAAATACCCTCTCCTTGAAACAATGAATTCTGAGCTGTCTGGTTATAAAATTATCCAGATACATACTAAAAAGAGAGATTTTGATTCCACTGTTTTGATATATTTATTCAGTGTCTACTATAAATCTAAGAATTCTAAAACCTATTAAAAATGAACCCATGTAAGAGTAACACTTAATCACCTGAAGTGTCATCTTGGAGGCTTACTGCCTCTGTCTGTTAACCAGGGCTAGTGCTGGAATCTTCTTCTAGTATTTGTATGTGGTTTGAGTATCAGAGTAATTGTGACCTCATAAAATCAATTGGGCAATGTTCCTTCTGTTTCTATTTTGTTGAATAATTTGAGGAGTGTTGGCATTAACTTGTCTTTGAAAGTCTGGAAGAATTCTGCTTTAAAACCATCGGGCCCTGGGCTTGCTTTTTTTTTTGAGACTTTTAATAACTGCTTTATTTTACTAGGGATTATAAGTCTGTTTCAATTGTTTTTTATCTTGATTAAACTTTGGTAAAGAGTTCCTATTGGGAAAAAATCCATTTCTATTAGATTTCCAATTTGGTGGAGTACAGATTTTGAAATATGCCCTTAGAGTTCTTTGTGTTTGCTCAGTGTCTGTTGTTATGTCCCCCTTTTCATTTCTGATTTTGCTAAATAGAATATTTTCTCTCCACCTTTTAGTTAATTAAAAAAAGTCTGTCAGTTGTATTGATTTTCTTAAAGATGCAAATCTTTGCTTGCTTGATTTTTTTGTATTTTTCTCTTTGTTTTCATGTTATTGAATCTTGAATTTCAATTTCTTTCTGTCTACTGGAACTTTCAGGTGTGTTGTTAAGTTACTAGCATGAGATTTCTCTAGTTTTTTCTTTTCATGTAAGCATTTAGTGCTGGGAACTTGCCTCTTAGCACAACTTTCACTATATCACATAAGCTTGAGTATGTTGTATATTCATTTTCTTTGAATTCTAGAAAGTCTTTAATTTCTTTATTTTTGCTTTGACCCAGTTTTCATTCAATAGAGTTGCTCAGTTTCTATGAGTTTGTAATATTTCTGTTGTTTTTTGTTATTGATATCCAACTTTAATCCACTACAGTCTGAAAGGATGTAGGAAATTATTTAATTTTCTCATATCTGTTGAGACTTGCTTTGTGTCTGAGTAAGTGGTCAATTTTGGAGAAAGTTCCATGAGGTGTTGAGAAGAAGCTATGCTTTTTAGTGTGTCTGGCTGAAATATCTGTTTAAATATTTGCTATGTACATTTGATTTATAAAGTGTGTTACCTCCAGAATTTTCATATTTAGTTTTTTTTTTCTGGATGACCTATGGGTGAAAGTGGATTATTGAAGCTCCCACTATCACTATGTAAGAGTCAATATGAGATTTGACCTGTGATAGTGTTTCTTTTACAAATGTAGGTGTCCTTGTGTTTGGGGCATAGATGTTAAGGATTGAAATGTCATCTTGGTGGAGTTTTCCATTGATGAGTATGTAGTATGTAGTGTCCTTCCTTATCTCTTTTTTTATTAGTTCTTGTTTGAAGACTCTTTTGTTAGATATTAAAATGGCTACCCTAGCTTGTTTCTTAGGTCAATTTGCTTGGGATATCCTTTCCTAACCTTAAACCCTAAGGTAATAGCTATCCTTGATGTTGAGGTATGTTTCTTGGATGCAGCAGAAGGATGGGTCCTTTTTTCACATCCACTCTATTAGTCTGTGTCTTTTTCACTAGGAATTGAGACCATTGATAATGAGAGATATCATTGATCAATAAATTTAGGTGACTGACATTTTGTTCTGGTTGGTGACAATGATGATGATGATGGTGGTGGTGATCTCTGTGTGTTTCCTTTCCTTTCATTTTGCTGGTCTAAGAATATTATTTCTCTGTGTTTTCATGGTTGTAATTAATGTCCTTAGGTTTGAGTTTTCCTTCTAGCATTTTCTATAGGGCTGGATTTGTAGATAAATATTGCTTAAATTTGTATTCATCATAGAATATCTTACTTTCTCCATCTATGGTGATTGAAAGTTTTGCTGGGTATAGTAGTCTGGGCTGGAATCTGTGGTCTCTTAAGAGTCTGCAGCACATCGGTCCAGGACCTTCTGAGTTTTATAAGTCTCCATTGAGAAGTCAGGTGTCATTCTAATTCATCTGCATTTATATGTTACTTGCATTTATATGTCCTTTTCCTTGCAGCTTTAGTATTCTTTCTTTGTTCTATACACTTAGTGATTTTATTTTATGTGCTGAGGGGATTCTCTCTTCTGGTCTAATCTATTTCATATTATGTATGCTTCTTATACCTTTATAGGCATCTTCTTCTTTAGGTG
Organism: Lophiomys imhausi; assembly: GCA_907164525.1. Taxonomy (NCBI): domain Eukaryota; kingdom Metazoa; phylum Chordata; class Mammalia; order Rodentia; family Muridae; genus Lophiomys; species Lophiomys imhausi. The sequence continues at coordinate 178,650 of CAJQZJ010001265.1, forward strand.
AGAAAAAAATTTCTTCTATGATTTTGCTCAATATATATTTTCTGAACCTTTGAGCTAATCCCCCCTCTTACTTTTTGGGGATGTGGGGGGATCTAGTGAGAAAGGTGTTTTCCAATTTTAAGCTCAGTGTTTGGGATGTGACAATCAAAACCATGACTGTTCAGATAAGGTTTTTGATGAAAACCCTAACATTTGATTTCTTTTAAATTCATCCTTCTCTCTAAAGTGTGAGTTAGATACTGTGATTAAAGTATAGTAATCATTGATGCTGACAGTGTCATTGGATAAACATGAAGATTAATAGAAAGTTGTCTTTGTGGTAAGAGTTTTGTTTCTTAGAAAAACCCAGTAATGACATGAGACTGTTTTTGTTTTAATCCCAGGAGTGGGGTTACTTCAAATACGATGTTGAAGAGTTGTGGAGAGAGTGGGTAGCCTTGCCTTGTCCCTGGTTTTAGTAGAAATGATTTAAGTTTCTCTCCATTTAGTTTTATGTTAGTGATTGGCTTGCTGTAAGTTGCCTTTATTATGTTTAAGTATGATCCTTGTATGTCTGGTCTCTCCAAGACTTTTAACATTAAGGGGGGTTGGATTTTGTCAAATGCCTTTTCAGTATCCAATGAGATGATCATGTGGTTTTTTTCTTTAAGCTTCTCTATGTGGTAGATTATGTTGATGGATTTTCATATGTTAAACCACTCCTACATCCCTGGAATGAAGCCTACTTGATCATGGTGTATACTTTTGATGTGTTCTTGGATTCTGCTTGCAAGTATTTTATTAAGTATTTTTGCATTGATGTTCATAAGGGAAATTGTTTTGAAATTCTCTTTCTTTGTTGGATCTTTGTATGGTTTAGGTATCAGAGTGACTGTAGCCTCTTAGAATGAGTTTGACAGTGTTCCTTCTGTTTCTGTTTTGTGGAAGAGCTGGAGGATTGTTGGTATTAGCTCTTCTTTGAAGGTCTGGTAGAATTCCATGATGAAACTATTTGGCTCTGGGCTTTTTTTGATTGGGAGATTTTTAATGTGTGCTTCTATTTCCTTAGGGATTATAGGACAGTTTCATTTGTTTACCAGATCTTGATTTATCCTTGGTACTTTGAGTCTATCAAGAAAATTGTCCATTTCACTTAGATGTTCCAATTTTGTGGAGTATAGGTTTGTAAGATAAGACCTAATGATTCTTTGAATTTCTTCAGTGTCTATTGTTTTCCCACCTTTTCATTTCTGATTTTGTTTATTTGGATATTTTCTCTCTGCCTTTTATTTAGTTTGGCTAAGGATTTGTGTGTTTTGTTGATTTTCTCAAAGAACCAGGTCTTGGTGTTGTCAATTCTTTGTATTGTTCTCTTTGCTTCTAACTTATTAATTTCAGCCCTAAATGTGATGATTTCCTGCCATCTGTTCCTCTTGTGAGTGGTTGCTTGTTTTTCTTTTAGAACTTCAGTTGTGCTGTTTAATTCCTAATATGAGCTGTCTCCAATTTCTGTTTGAAGAAAGTGATATGAACTTTCCTCTTAGCAATGCTTTCTCAGTGTCCCATAAGTTCTTGTATTTTGTGCCTTCATTTTTACTGAATTCTACGAAGTCTTTGATTTCCTACTTTATTTGTTCTTTGACCTAGAGATAATCGAGTAGAGAGTTGTTCAATTTCAATGAATTAGTAGGCTTTTTTTTTCTTTTTGCTATTTCTATTGTTGTTAAAGTCCAGCTGTAATCCATGGTGATCTGATAAGATACAACGGGTTATTTCAATTTTCTTCAATTTGTTGAGGCTTGCTTTGTGACTGACTATATGGTCGATTTTGGAGAAGGTTCCTCAAGGTGCTGAGAAGAAGGTTTTTTCTTTTGTGTTTGTGTGAAACATTCTGTAGACACCTGTTAGGAATATTTGGTTCATGACCTTTGTTAGTTTCATTATTTTTATGGTTAGTTTCTGTCTTGATGACCTGAATGTGAGTAAGTCGTTGAAGTTTCTCACTATTAATGTGTGGGGATCAATGTGTAGTTTAAGCTTTAGTAATGTTTCTTCCATAAGTGTGGTTGCCCTTGTGTTTGGGGCATAGATATTCAGAATTGAGAGGTCATTTTCATGAATTTTTCCTTTGATAAGTATGTAATGTCCTTCTCTATTTTTTTTTGATTAATTTTGGTTGAAAGTTAATTTTATTTGCTGAAAGGATTGATACACGAGCTTGCTTCTTGGGTCCATTTGCTTGGTAAACCTTTTTCCAACTCTTCATTCTGAGGTAAAGTCTATCTTTGCTGGTGAGGTGCATTTCTTGTATGCAGAAAAATGCTGATGTTTATGGATCCATTCTGTAAGTCTGTATCTTTTTATTGGTGAGTTGAGTCCATTGATGTTGAGAGATATTAATGAGCATAGATTGTTATTTCCTGTTATTTTGATGTAGGTGGTGGTAGTGTGTTTGTGTGTTTCTTTTCTCTTTGTTTTGATGTAGTGGGGTTATTTGTTTCCTGTGTTTTCTCAGGTGTAGTTATCTTCTCTGGGTTGGAGTTTTCCTTCTACAATGTTTTGTAGAACTGGATTTGTGGATAGATATTGTTTAAATTTGTTTTGTCATGGAATATCTTGTATTCTCCATCAATGGCAATTGAAAGTTTTACTGGGTATAGTTGTCTGGGCTGACATCTGTGGTCTCTTAAGGCCTCTAAGACATCTTCCCAGGCCCTTCTCAGTTTTAGAGTTTTTGAAGAGAAGTCAGGTATAATTCTGATGTGTCTGCCTTTATATGTTACTTGGCCTTTTTCTCTTGTAGCTTTAATATTCTTTCTTTGTTCTGTACATTTAGAGTTTTGATCATTATGTGGCAGGAGGAGTTTCTTTTTTGTTCTAACCTATTTGGTGTTCTGTAAGTTTCCTCTTTCTTTAGGTTTGGAAATTTTTCTTCTTTGATTTTGTTGAAAATGTTCTCTGGCCCTTGGAGTCGGGAATTTTCTCTTTCTTCTATTCCTATTTTTCATAGGTTCCATCTTTTCATTGAGACCTTAATTTCTTGGATGCTCTGGGTGAATAACTTTTTAGATTTTGCATTTTCTTGGATGGATGTATAGATTATTTTCAATTGAATCTTCCATGCCTGAGATTTTGTCTTCCATCTCTTATATCCTCTTGGTGATACTTGTTTCTGTAGTTACTGTTGTCTTTCATAGGTTTTTCTACTTCCAGGATTGTCTCTGCTTGTGTTTTCTTTATTGCTTCCATTTGCCAATTTCAGGTCTTGAACAGTTTTATTCATTTCTGTCTCCAGCTTAGTTGTCTTTACCTGTATTTCTTTAATAGCTTTAATCTCTTTCTTTCTCCTGTTTGTTTGCGATTTCCTGAATTTCTTTAATGGTTGTCTGTAACAAAACTTTTAAATTATTATTTAACACTTATTTATTTATTAATAAATTCACTTATAACAAACACCAACAATTTCTTAACTATTAATCCTATAAAATCCTACAACCCCTTTAACCTATCCACTAAATCTATTGATAATTATAACAACTACTTTTATAACCTTTTAGAATGATACAGTCTCTGGGGCAGTCCTCAGTCTTCAGGAACACAGTCTTTGTTGTAGATTCTTTAACACACTTAGCAGTCCTTCTTCTGGATCTCTCAGATGTAGGTTCGTCAGGGTAGTTGGTTATTGCAGTCTCACCTTAAATAAGGCTTCATGCTTTCTTCTCTGTGGGAGACCCCAGCCGTCTGCAGGCCAACTTACTTCTTTTTTTTTTTTTTTTTAAGATTTTATTTATTTATTATGTATACAATGTTCTATCTTCATGTACACCTGCAGGTCAGAAGAGGGCACCAGATCTTATTATAGATGGTTGTGAGCCACCATGTGGTTGCTGGGAATTGAACTCAGGACCTTTGGAAGAGCAGCCAGTGCTCTTAACCTCTGAGCCACCTCTCCAGCCCCCAACTTACTTCTTTTGAATCAGGAACTCAGCTGCTCTGCCTCAGTCCTTAAAGCCAGGCACCATTTCCGTTAGGCCACTGTTTGGACAGATCAAACCCCTCTAGGCAAAAGCTGAGCCACAGGGTCCAGTCCTTGGCCTTTTGGTGTCTTGCTCAGGCTTTCTTTGCTCACTAGCTTCTTTCTGCTTCAGGGAAATCTGGCCATCAAATGATGGCCAGCACTTTTTTCAGCAGGACTCTTGGAGCTCTCTAGCATCAGGGGCCTCTTCTTCTTCTGGGCTCCACGCACTGTCCTCAAAATAGGAGGAACTCTGTTTCAGCTTAATTTGGGCTCCGCCCACTTAGCAGCTGAAAACAATGTCAGGCCAGATACTTTGTTTCTTCAATTCTATTGAGTCTTTCCTGTTTTCCTGACTTCAAACTTGTTTTTCAGTCTATTAAGTCTTTCCTGTTTTTACTGACCTCATGCTGATAATGCTCTTCAGGCCCCAAATTAAGAGACAGTATCAGAAACTCCTATATATTTTCTAAATCTAATTTATCTAACCCCTACATATCCCCCTTCTAGTAAAATAAAAAATAAATCTACATAATATCTACATATACAATGTAAATAAATTGTCTATGTACAGTACATAAACTAACTTTAAATTTTTATCAATATACATTAAAGCAAGTGTTAAAATAACCTTAAACTTCTCACATTACATAGTTGTATTTACATCTTTTGACAAAAGACATTAAAGCAAACAAAACATTTTAAATTCTTATCAATAAACTTACTTTCTATTACATACAAAACATTTTTTAAACTTGTATCAATAAACAGAATCTTAAATTTCTACCAATATAACAAAATAATCTTAAGCTTTTAATAATAAAAGAGACAAAAAAATAGAATGAGGGAAAAAAGAAAATCCTCAAATCCAATTCACAACACATAACATATATCCATTCATTCCAGACGACAACAAACAATCACAACACATAACATAACAAAAAGCTTCCAACCCATCTTTTGGGAATGGAGTGTAAATATTTTTGGGTACCCTTCAAAAATTGAGATATTGGCCAATTCTCGGGAAAGTTACCTATAGCTTTTATTGTCCAGTCTCTGTAAGATCGATCATTTTTTGGACTAGCGCTTTTAAAATGATTTGCATGCAAAGTTTTTAAGAAAACAGTGATTGAAGCAGTATGTTAGGTTGAATCTTCTGGCCCATTTGTCTTGTTGTTATTGTCATTCAGACCTTGGCTCTGAAAATAAATTTTAGCTCTAAATTTGAGCAAATGGAAGGCATAGAACAACATTGTAAGTCCATTTTAAGGCATAAACTCTGTCCATCCTGGATAAAAGATTGGAATATCATGAACACCATAAACTTAATAAAATATTCTTACCATGTGAAGACATTCATATTTCAGCTAATGGGAGGTTCTCCCTGGTCAGATCTAATCTTTATAAGTTTTGTTGGTAACCACATTTTTTCATTCCCTGTAGACACATAGGCATAACCACGTCCCCATCTTAAAACCATTGCAGGTTTCCACTCTAAAGTAAACATATCCTTATAATATATTGGTTGATTTAATTCCTCAGTTTTTTTTGTATAACCCAATGACTCTCAGCTGCAGTGGTACCCTTTTCACCAACATTTAGGAAATTCAAAGTAAGCAATGCATTGTGTAATCTATCCCTGGGATTCTTTAATTCCCCCTTTTGGTTTAAAAAGCATCTCTTTTAAGGTACGATTAGCTCTTTCTACAATT
>CAJQZJ010001265.1:184755-203665 GCA_907164525.1 Lophiomys imhausi
TAATTCCTGATTGAGCTGACCATTATTATCAGGCCTAATTTGAAACATAACTGGAAAAGCTGATGGTGATTGTGCAGTACCATGCATCTCCTCTGGGGGCGCACTTGGTTCCACATTAGCACCATTACCTACCTGGTTTCCTACTGGCACATGCGGCAGCTTTTCTACTGGTACATGCGGCGACTGTGGAGACCTAGCTAGAAAAGAACTTGCCATTTTTTCAGTTCCAGTCACCTGCCCTGCCAGAATTTTCTTAAGCTCCTCAATCTGCATTTCCATAATTTTTAATTGTGTAACAGACATCTTCCTTATTGCAAACCAATAAAATAAAAAAAGTAAACAGTAACAGTAAAAAGTAACAGTAACCCTAACCCCTACAGTTGTCTCCATTACTTTCATCTGTTGGATTATGAATTCTTTAAATGCTTTAGGGGATTTATTTTCTTGTTTTAAGTCATCTATCATTTTCACAACCTCAGAGTTAAGCTTGTTTTCTTGTGCTTTAGGAGTGATCGGGTGTCCAGGGCTCACTTCTGTAGGACAGTTGGGTTCTTGTGATTCCATGTAGCTCTGGGTTTTGTCGCTTACATTATTATGTTGGCCTCTAGCCATTTGGTTATCTCTGGTATTGAGTTCTTGTTCCTGTTTCCTGCTGGAACTCTCCAGAGTGTGGGTAGAACCCTGTCAGAGTCTGAATGTTTCTGGGAATGGCAGCCCTCTTTGAGTGCTGGGTCAGGCAGGAGGCTGTATGCCAGGCAGTAGTCTGCAACTCCCCTCTGCTGGCTGTCTCACATGGCTCCACAGGTAGGAGATTGTGGTGGGGGTTGTCTATCCTGAATAGTCTAAAAATCTGTATGTCATTCGGGACTGCTAGCCCTTTCTGGGAGAGTGAGCTGTGCCAAGCTGAATATGTTGGCAGTTAGCTGCTCTACCTATGCACCATCATGGTCCTGGAAGCTTACTGATACACCCACCTGTCTTCTAGGTCTCAGCAGCTCACCATCAGAAGTCCAGCAGTTCTGTAACCTGGAAGTTGAATTTGTGTGTTGCTTTTGTCCAGTGGCTTCTCCTCCAACTCCAGATGTCTGGCAGATCCTTGTCTCCCTGGTCCTGGTGGCTCCTGTTTCACCAGCACTCCTCTCTGGTCCTGGTGACTTACTGCTCCAGGCATGTACGCAACAGGGCAGCTCACCTCCAGAGGTCAGGTAGATCCATGGGCTGGAGGCCGAATCTGTGTGTCTTTAGGACTAACAGCCCTTCCTGAGTCTGCAGGGTGAGAAGCAGTGGCTGGCTGTTCTTTCAGTCTGGGAGTGTTTTTCAGGAAGTGTTTAGTACCAGTGTTCTGGAAAATTCACATGCAGTCTGCATTTTGAAGATAGCAGCATGACCTTGCAATTGCTCTGTAGTGACTGAGTTCAAGTTTCAGTTACTCAGAAACTGTGCACAGTGGTTGTTGCTATCTTGGATGAGCCCATTTGGGTGATTCTTTAATTAGAAGATTTACAAAAGGATATAAAATTCATCTACAGAATGTAGTTCATGGAAATAATTAACGGGAAAGTAATCACTTTTTATAAAGTTTAAATTAAAATTCACTTCAATCTGTTGTCAGGGTATATTGTTTTATCTTATTACTCTCCATATTTTTAAATTGTTATATGTACATTTTTATTGACCCAGAAATCTAAATGATACAACAGTTAGAAGTGGATAATGTTAATGGTTGTGATAAGAGTGAAAAAAAGTAAGTATTGGTATGTAATTCTTTGAATTTAAATATCTTATTTAATAATACAATAATGTCAATATAAATTGTATTTCCAGTTACCACATACAGTCAATAGATAATTTCTTCACGTTAAAAAGAAATCCTCTTGTCCACAAAACATGGCATGATATTCACTGATTTCAGTCATATAAGTCATTGTTAGCTCTTGGTATGAACTAAATAATTTTGGGATTATGTCTGTCATATGTTTTAAATTTTTTACATGTGTGGAGTGTAGGGTCAAGTTTTAGTCTTGTTACTCACATTTTGAAAAATGGAGTTAGAAAAGCAATGATTTCAGATTGGATTAATTTTATGAAATACTTATATGAGAACATCACACTTTGTCATGTGGTCATTCTAGTCAGTCACACCAAGGAACAATTTTGTGTTTCTACTGTTTACTGAATGATTTCAAGGTCCTCATTTGAAGAGAGACTAATGATCATATAAACAAGAGCATTTCCTATTGAGAGAATATTTTTCCTGCCGGTAGAGGCATTGCAGATGTGGCTGATGTGTCACATGTGCATAAGAAGGAGGCAGTGCTGGAGCCTTCAGTAGGACCATGGGACATCGTCCAGGGCTGTGAAGAATCAAGAAGAATCAAGAAACAAAAGCTGGGATCATGAGATCTGTCAGTTAATACTGTAGTCCAGATTTTATTTTACAGCTCCTTTTAATAAGTCCAGCAAACAGGTTATGTTTTATTCAAGAAAGGGTGAATGTTTCCATACCACAAACTCACAGAGGCAGAGCAGTCTGATCTCTTGTGTGCAAGTAACAATAGTCAGATACATATTCCAATATCCTTGCTCCTGTTACTAGAAAACTCAGTAACTTAATATACAATAGAAACAAGGAACTTGGTGAGTAAAATGCACTTACATCAAAGTTTCAAAGAAGCATGTTAGCAGAACATACTGTTATGGTAAAGAGAATGTGAAGTCAGCTAAGCAATTCAGCTGTTACCAGGCTGGGAAAAAGTTCTCCCAAGTCAGCTCTTCTAAAATGCACAAAGCCCTCCACAAGGCAGTGAGGAGAGAAGTTATGTCTACATTTAGTGTTCTGACCTTTGAACATCTGAATGATTAGTAGCCTAATATTTCTGGGAAAAAAAAAGCAAGCCTGAAACCACTGCCAGTTCAGTGCCAGGAGTGCCAGACAGAAGCTAGCCCATGATGACCACCAATCCAACACTTGGCAAGTCCAGATGGACCCCCAGGACATGAAACAAGGCAGAGACTAGAAGAACTCTACCTGGCACCTCAGGCAGATGGCCACTTGGGAGAGCTGGACATGGAGTGAGTGAGAGACAACCACTAAACTGGTACAATGGGGCCTTGGAATGGAACTATCCTGAGATGAACACCAATCTGGTGCCACACAGGCTTGGGGGTCAGAGCATGCTGTGGATGACCCCTGACAGGTGCTGAAATGCACGAGTAGGGCATTGTAATCCTGACACCACTCTTGAGACAAACCAGACACTAAGAGACCCCAAGCATCACTAAAAAGAGGAAATAAGTGATGGAGAAATTGAAGAGAAAGAGAAACAGAAGGATGTGGCATAGCAAAGAAAGGAAGAATTGGGAACTGGAGGATAGTGAGGAACAACCTCATGTGAGTAGCTAGTGATACTTCCTCAGACTATGGTGGGGTCCTGGCTTCAGCTGCCAGTAGGGGCTATATCTGGATCCATTGTGCAATACCACCAAAAGCCAGGTGGGCATCCTTGGTCCGGGCTGCCACCTGGGTACATGTTGATGTCTGAGGGTTGTACAGAACTAGCTGACCCCTCACCTGGGCATAATGGGAGAACTGGCCCTAGAGGCATGGGAGCAGGAGATCTTCCCCTGGCCCTGGGAGATAGCTGAAGTACTTGAGAGAACAGGTCCTGCCCATTTCAAGGATTGCAAGTGAGCTGGCCCCAAAGATGTGAGCTTGGGAGAGCTTTCCCTACCTCTCATCTCCCTGTGGTGGCAAGGAAAAGGAGAGATACCTTCTTCTCCCTCCCCACTCATCACCAGTAGCAGTTGGAAGACCTGGCCCTGGGGTCTTGAGAGCAGGAGAGCTGGTCCTGTCCTTCACCAGCAGTAACACTCAGGAGAGTTGGCCCTGCACCTCAATTGGGCACCATAGTAGAGCTGGGCCAGGATGTGGGGATTTTGGGAGAGCTGACATTGAGGGTGTGGGTATGAGAGAGTCAATCCTACCTTTTGCTATCACCACCAGTGGCAGAGAGGAGATCACAAGAGCAGGAGAACTGTCCCTGTCCCTCATATGCTGCAGTATACAGACAAGCAGGCCCTACAACTCACCTGGGCAGCACAGTAGAGCTAGCCATAGATATGTGGGTTGGAGGCCCAGAACCTGGGCTTTGAATTGGCCCACCCTAACACCTCCCCGACAATGAACTGCTGGAGAACATGAAGAGGCCAATTCTGTAGTTTTGGGTCTGTAGACCCAAAACTATGGAATCTCCATGACACAAGGCAACAACAAGATATCTGAGAGGAGTTCCTATGAGATTCCAGCATTGACAAAGTAACAGACATCAGGGGTCTTGTATTAGACCAAGGAAGTCATTGTAATGAACATTTGAATGCCAAAAAGTATGAACAAAAGAGAATATCATAAGACACACTGTGAAACATTACAGCTTCCACAATCAGATTATTCCTTCTCTGTTGGGAGATGATCCAGGGGTAGAGAGTGGGTCTGAGGAGGAGGTAGATGATGAGTGGGATCAGGGTTGATGATGTGATATTTACAAACAAAGCAATAAAATGTAAAAGAAAGAAATAAAAAAGGAAAAGAAAAATGTATTCTCTCTGAATGGTTGCTGTACTGTGAAAATACAACCACTAATACTTTGTTCATTTCAATGATGAAAATCAATTCCTGTATAATACTTGCCCAATGTCTTTAGTGTATCCTTGTTTGGAATTGAGTTAATGAAGAGTCCACATAGATGCAAATAATGTACTCCTGTTGGGGTGATGTTAAGCATTCTAAATGTTGATTGGTCCTGTTTGCTGTATGTAACTTGCTTTGTCTCTGATTGGTTAAATAAATGCTGAGGCCTGGAGATTGGGCAAAGACAGAGGTAGGCAGGACTAGGAACTTTTAGAGAGAGAGACAGAGCATCTTGGGAATGAGAAGGCAGGAGAGAAGCCAGAAGCCAACAAGGAGGAAACATCATGGGTTAGATTAAAGAAGATCCTTCCTCGTGGCCTGGACCATCAGCTTAGCATGGAGAATAACAGTCCATGGGACGTATGTATATATGGGGTTATATTGGGGTAATAGAATTATGAGCTAGCTTAGTTGGGCTACAATTGCACAACCCAGGCCTAGGCTTGTTAAAATCCACCCGGTGTCTGTGTGTATTCATTTATAATGGCAGGTTAAGTATTAACACCGCTGACCAATTAAAGATAATATAAACACTAGTAAACAATTTAGTTATTATTTTTTTCTACATATGGCACCCAGCTTATGGCACTAGAATCCATGCTTACTGCCAGAGAAGGCCCCAGTGAGAAGTAGTTTCCTAGCCAAAGAGAGGTCATTTCAAAGGAGCAGCTCCCTTAACAAAAGCTACTGCCTTACAGCAAAGGTGGAAGCTTAGCTCTCTTTATATGCTAAAAAGCTGGCAGCCTTCTAAACAGAGCTTGAGAATGGAATTAACTGCCTAAATTAAAATGGAGAAATTCATAATGTCTCAATATGTTTGGATTCCAATTGAGTTTGTTTCTCTTAACATACAGATAATTTTTACACTGACAATTGTGGTTCTATGTATACTTTTTGAGAAAGATTTGACTAGGATAGGCTTAAGGATATCTGTAAGTAAGAGAGTTTACAGAGGAAATGCTAAACTACTGACAATAACAATGGGGGAAGGAAGGAGGCCCGACCTGAAACAAAAGATGTCAGTGGGAGCTCACAGGTCCCTGAAAACTAGGTACTTATCAAGAATATCTTGGAAAGGCCCACCAAGGATATACAGTCAAAGCTAGATTTCAGAATAATAAACAGAACTTTAATTACAACATGGGATTGCAATTAGACCAAGGCTTTTAAAATGTCGTTTCTTTGCTTGAATTTTGTTCAGATGTCTTTGACTTCCCTATATTGGCGAGAGATAAAAAAGATGTTTTTGTCATTTGACAGTGCTGAGATATAAGAGATTTTAAAGATATAAAGACAAAGGGGTCACAAGCCAGTCTCCTTAACTGGTTTCAAGAGAGATATTAGACTCTAGGGGAGAAATGTTGGGTGTGATGATACATGCCTTTAATTTCCACATTTAGGAGACAAAGACAGGTGGATTCTTGACCTTCACCAAGGTCATCCTGGTCTACAAAATAAATCCAAGACAAGGATATACAGAGAAATCCTGTCTCAAAGGAAAAAATAGAGATATATTAATTGTGAGAAATTATATATTTTCAGAGCAAAGGAACCAAACACCAAAGAAGACATGACAAGGCCAGATGGTCCAGCTCAAAGACTATTCCAGCCAGGACTTCAATGAAGCCCTGAACTTTCCCATTCAAAGTTCAACATCGGACTACAAACTGCTCAGGACATTCAAATTACTGAGCACATAAAGACTGGACTATTAAATTGCTTAACATTTTTTTCTATTTTATTTGGGCCCCCAAACAGGTTTTGTATGACCCAATTCAGCAGGAAGCAATTTTAAGAGAGCGACAACCCATTCCCAAAAGGTGGGGGAATAATATTTTGGTCATTTGATATGTTATAGATGTTGTTTAGGGGGATTGGTTACAAATTGTTAAATGGTCTTGTTAAGCAAGGTATAGGAGGTTAGACTCAAGGACTTTTCTATTTCTTTTTCTTTTCTCTATCCTTTCTTTCTTATATAGGGAAGGAAGACTTGAAAAGAAAAAGAGGGTGAAATACGTTTACAATATAGAAATGATAAGATATAAGGATAGATTATTGAATCTGCTCTGAAACTTAAAACTGTTGTTAATCTTTAAATAAGGTTATCTTTTGATACATTGATATAGAATTTTGTGTATTGATAGAAAATAAGATTGATTTTGATAGAATTTTACAGTTTGCTTGTTCAATGATAGATAGATTTATAAATCAATAGATGTCTTCAAAACCCTCAGAGATGTACAGAAAATGGCATTTAAAGATATTATTATTTTAAATATTGTTTGACTTTAAGACAGTCAGCTCCTGACAGCTCCCATTTGACTGGAAGAAAACAATGAGCATCAAAAAGAAATCTCCCATCAGGAGATAATTCCTACTGAACAAAAAATGTCCCTGCTCTCTCAACAGACTATATACAGTCCAAAGATGGACCAGAGCTTAAATGCAGGTAAGTTGATGCCCTGATTCTGCAGAGACAGAATGGGAAAATCTTCATTTCCTGCTTCACAATTATGTCTGTGAGATATGCTTGGCCAGAAGGCTGAAGACGATGCTCCAATGGTACGAAGAGATACTTGGGACTGTCTAGGCAACAAACTGTCACTTTTTGTTTTTGGAAGCTGCTCTTCTGTGCTTCCTATTCAATCAAATAATAACTTTATCCCTTCTTATGTCTTTGATGGGGTTGAAGACATAATAGCTATAAAATTTCAATTGAACTTGAGTTATTTAGGATTTAAAAAAATATATAGGATATGATAAAAATTATTTAGGTTCAGAACTTTAGACACACCAAGATAGATGATTTTTTTCTTCTTCAAGATTGCCTGATAGAAATAGGCTAAACATTATGTATGTACCTTTTATCCTTTTTATTAGACAAAAGGAGGGAAATGATGGGATGGTGTTAAGCATTCTAAATGTTGATTGGTCCTGTTTGCTGTATGTTACTTACTTTGTCTCTTATTGGTGAAAAAATTGCTGAGGCCTGGAGATTGGGCAAAGACAGATATAGGTGGGACTAGGGGCTTTTAGAGAGAGAGCATCTTGGGAAGAGGAAGAAGGTTGCCGGAGAAGAAGCCAGGAGTAAACAAGGAAGACACACCATGGGGTAGATTAAAAAAGATCCTTCCACGTGGCCTGGAACATCAGCTTAGCATGGAGAATAATAGTCCAAAGGGACATATGTATATATGGGGTCATATTTGGGTAATAGAATTATGAGCTAGCTTAGATGGGCTAGGATTGCACAACCCAGACCTAGGCTTGTTAAAATCCACCAGGGGTCTGTGTGTATTCATTTATAATGGCGGGTTAAGGATTTACACCACCGAACCAAACAAAGATAATATAAATAGTGGGTAAATAGTTTAATTAGTTATATTTTTTTTCTACATACTCCCTGAAGTCTGGGAATATTTAAAAGACCTTCTTAATGTTGTCAATGTTGTGAACCTGATTAGTGAACCTGTATAGAATTCTGGTAGTGAAACATCCACTATGTGCTGAGAAGGGAATATCTACTGTATACTGGCAAATTATTAACTGAATAATTCAGAAGAGCATCTTTGCTCTGGTGACTGGAGCAAAATAGGTAAGAAACGAGTTTTAAGTCAGATGAATATATATCTATGTTGAGAAAGCATAAGTATTCCCAGTAAAATTTACAAAGGAGGGAAATGACTTGAAATAAAAATAGACAATAGTCAGGAGGTATGGAGGGTGTCAGGGTGGGAAGAGAGGAGAGAACAGAAAGCTGGGAGCTCTGCAATGGAGGGGAGGGGCGGGTTTTAGAAAGAGCAGGTCAAATGTCAATGTGAATAAGAATGTGAGTGAAGATATAAACATGGAAATAAACAGAATCAACAGAAGACCAGTGCAACGATTCATGAACATATTACTCCATGGCTGACTTTACTCTCAGGAGGGTTGTGGATCCTGAGTCCCTACCAACTTCCATTATCCCTTTTTCCTCTTGAATTTCATGAACCCAGCACATGCCTGTACTTCTAAGTGTGAGTTCCCTAGGTACACCTATCTACAGTGAAATGTCAGAGAGGCAGGAAACAGGGCATGCAGCACCAGAGCTCCCAAGGGCAGGTTGCTTCCACTTGAATTCCCAGGTCAATTTTGCCGCACAGTTCAGACAGAAGGTAAGTCTTTTCTGCAATCACCATTAGGGCATGGCAGCAGGACCAAGCAGTTTCCTACACACCCTGGTCACCACCACACTGAAAATTCCTGCATCTTCATTATGCTTTCAGGTACATTTCTTCAGATCCACTAGCACACGCCACAACCGCAGTAAGAAATCCCTGTGCAAGCTGGTCAACTCATTTTGTATGCAAATGTGTAGAATCTCTTAGCTTGTAGATTTAGAAGATGGGAAACTGATATCTCATTTACCTGGCTCAATCACATAACTCCTTTGAAAGACACATTTAGGATCTGCTTCTCTCCCAACCCCTCAATGTCTTTTTTCACCCGCTCTACCTTTCATCCCCCTCACACTTTGTCTCCCCTCTCTCTCTCTCTCTCTCTCTCTCTCTCTCTCTCTCTCTCTCTCTGTGTGTGTGTGTGTGTGTGTGTGTGTGTGTGTGTGTGTGTGTGTTTACGTACTGTGTATGTCTATGTGTGTTTCTCCCCACCCCCAATCCCTGTATGGCATGTGTTTGCATCTGAATGTATACCTATTTGCCTATTTGAAAGTAACTGTAAGTGCCTTCCGGTGTGTTGGGGCTCTGTGGTGGTGAATTCTGCTCCCAGACCAGGTGCCTTTCCTGTGACTTTTGCATTTTCTCCCGGAAGAATGGCCACACTCAGAGAGCCATCAAAGGTTTCAGAAACACTCCAGGGGTCTGGAGGAGGTGTTGATGCCTTGACAGCTCAGGCCCCAAGGCTGGGATACACACCAGGGAAGCTTCTCCATATAGTAGTATCCTGTGACGAAATGAGCCTGGTTTTCATGTAGCCTCCAGTGTATCCCAGGTACATAGTCCCCAGCCTTCTCTGAAGTCTGCTTACCCTCTGCATGAACTGTAGGTCACTCCTACACCTGCCAGGGAAGTTTCTACTTATTTCTTGAATGATGATACCTGTGATGGGAATGCTGGGTCCTAAGATAAGATGTTTTCCAGATTCCTGTGTGTGATTGGCTTGGGATATGCTGCCCCTGATTCCTGCCATTGGACTCTCACAGCCCCTTTCTTTCTGCCTACAAGGAAAGACTGGTTTCAGTGTCCTTTCTGATACCCTTCCAAAGCTCTAGGAATTGAAGATGATTCCAATGCCCTAAGGGCCCTATCCTAAATCTTGATACACCTCTTGACCCTATCTTGAGGTAAGTTCCCCTTAAAACATGTAGCTTTAACACCCCCAATGAATTGTAAGCAAGCTTTAAAAGTGCTTTGTGAACCTCCTTGGGTCACTTTCATATAAAGTGCTCTACAAAAGAAATAGGCTTTATAAAAATTTAGGTTGTAGGTATGCACTCATTCTAGGTCTGGTCCAGTGATGATTTTATATGTTTTGGTATACAGTAGGATAAGTAAAATCTATTGCTTGGAAGTTTAATGATCTCAGGAACAAAAGATAGCTGGTCAATATATATTTAGGTACCCAGTATTAATGGAAAGACATGTAAATAATTTTGGTGTAATTCCATAAACCTTAGAGACTTATGGCATTAACTATTGCTTTGAACTTACTATGAACTCCTGAAGTGTAAGAATGTTTAGTTAGAAATAATTTTAATGGAAACACATGTAATCAATAACCCTCATGTAAATATCATGTGTAAAGATTTTATCTGCCTTTATGACAATTGCTTTTATGGCTGTGAGGTAATTTTCCTTATGACATAAAATAAACTTTATATCAGATGGTATAAATGGGGCTAAGAACATAGAAAAAAGTGTGTGTTGGTTAGAGTTAGAGCTTGCTCTGTCCACTGTCCATGACATATGTGTACCTCTTTCTAATAGACTGAGGGCATTTATGCATGTATGAATGTATGTATGTATATATGTATTTATGTATGTATGTGTGTGTATTATGCATGTGTATGTATTTATTGAAAACTGCTTTCTTTAGCTACCAAATGTGTGTAAATGTATGCATGTTTCTTCTTTTTTTTTTTTCTTCAGGCTAGCCACCACCAGCAGCAGCCTTATGCCAGAATCTTTCAGTTCTGGCTACTTCCGATGTTGGAGTCCCTTTGCTTCATTCATTGAATGTGTGTGTGTGTGTATGTGTGTGTGTGTGTGTGTGAGTGTGTGATTTTCTTTATTTTTTCCTCAAAGATAGAGTTTACCTCAGATTAAAGGGCTATTAAAAGATTTCCCAAACAAACAGACCCAAGAAGCAAGCTGGAGTAGCCATCCTAATATCAAATAAAATAAACTTTCAACCAAAATTAATCAAAGAAGACAGGGAAGGATACTACATACACTTTAAAGGAAAAGTCCATCAAGATGACATCTCGATACTGAACATCTTTGCCCAAAATACAAGGGCTTTCACATTTGTAAAAGAAACATTTTTGAAGCTTAAACCACCACTGATCCCACCATATTAATAGTGGGAGACTGCAACACCCCACTCATACCAACAGACTGGTCATGGAGACAGAAACCAAACAGAGAAATAACAAAAGTAGCAAGGGTTATGAACCAAATGGACTGAATAGATATCTATGGAACATTTCACCCACACACGAGAGAATATACCTTCTTCTCAGCCCCCACAGTACCTTCTCCAAAGTTGACCATATAGTTGGTCCCAAAGCAAGCCTAAACCAATACAAAAAGTTTGAACTAATCCCTTGTATTGTTATCAGATCACCATGGATTAAAGCTGGACTTGTACAACAAAAGAAACAATAGAAAGCCTACACACTCATGGAAACTAAACAATGCACTAT
Source organism: Lophiomys imhausi (assembly GCA_907164525.1). NCBI lineage: Eukaryota > Metazoa > Chordata > Mammalia > Rodentia > Muridae > Lophiomys > Lophiomys imhausi. The sequence continues at coordinate 196,365 of CAJQZJ010001265.1, forward strand.
TCCATGACCACCCTGCACAAAACTAAAGTCCAAGTGGATCAAAGACCTCAACATAAAACTATCTACACTAAATCTACTAGAAGAGAAAATGGAGAAAAGCCTTGAAGTTGTTGGCACAGGAGACAATGTTCTGAACAGAACACCAATAGCTCAGACTCTAAGATGAACAGTCAATAAATGGGACTTTATAAAACTGAAAAGCTTTTGTAAGGAAAAGGACACTGTCAGAACAAAATGATGCCTACAGATTGGGTAAATATCTTCACCAACCCCACATCAGACAGAGGGCTTGTAAACAAAGTATGTAAAGACCTTGAGAAATTAAACACCAGCAAACCAAATAATCCAATAAAAAATTGGGTTGCAGAGCTAAACCAAGAATTCACAACAAAGAAAACTCTAATGGCCAAGAGGCACTTGAAGAAATGCTCAACATAATTAGTCACCATGGAAATGAACATCAAAATGACTCTGATATTTCATCTTACACTGTGCAGAATGGCTAAGATCAATTACTCAGGTGACAGCACATGCTGGGAAAGATGTGGAGAAAGGGGAACATTCCTCCATTGCTATTAGGAGTATAAACTTGTACCATCACGTTGGAAATCAATTTGGCAATATCTCAGAAAACTGGGAATAGTTCTACCTCAAGATCCAGCTATAACACTCCTTGGCATATACCCCAAAAATTCTCCACCAAACCACAAGGACGTTGGCTTAACTATGTTTATAACAGCATGTAAGGAGATGTAAGCAGCTTGTTGGAGATAAGCACATTGCTAGGAATGTAAGAAGCAATTAGGCAGCCTGTAGGAGATGAGCACATTACTAGGCATTACTCCGTGTGTGAAGTGTGGTAAGTGTAATGCAAAGTGTGACATAAGCAAAGGGCATCTAAGGAGCAGTCACCAAGAGCCTGGGGGAGACTCTCAAGATGCAAGCTGTGGAGCACCACGCTTGACACTCTCACTAGGAGACCCCTGTTGGCCATGCAGGATGTGCTGCCTGGTGACACACTGATAAGCAGGGACCCTTGCCGGATTCCACTGATGCTGCTGCTGCTGCAGCCACCACCATCGCCCCCCACCTCAGTCCACTGTGGAAGGACGTTCATTAGATGTCCGGGTGCCCTGAAAAATCCATAGGAACAGACACCGTGAGCCCTTATCTGTGACCTCCACTCGAATTTACCTCAACCACGACAGTTTTGGAGAGGTACCCATGATTGTATTAGAGGGATGTCTTATTACTTCTTTATTATGATAGCAGAAATGATATTGTTGATTGGGATTTGTTTTTGTGTGACGTTTGAAACTGAAGATAAACTAAGACCAAACTCACTATTGCCTGAAGTCTAATTATTTTCCTCCCCTGTTACCTTGGGGCAGTGCTCGAGACAGTTGGCATAGTTGGCAGGACTTTTCTGCAAGCACGTGAGGCTTACATGTGCTTCATGTAGTGCGTCAACATCTGCTACTGCACTGATTGATGTATAAAGGTAATCAGCCTGCCTTTTTGCTGAAACTAGTTCTTGAGAGTGTGATCCAAGGCAAATCCATGACCCCAAAGCCAGCTCTGTAACAAGAGGAAGAGCCTAGGTAAGTGAATGGTTGCCTGGGAAAACCCACCAACCTGAAATCAGATGCCCAAAAGCCAACTATGTAAGAGTTGAGTAAGAACCGTGGGATGCTGAGAAGGATTGGTTGGAAAAGAATACTAGACACCCAAAAGCCAACTATGTAAATGGAGGAAGAGGTGTGGGATACTAGAAAATATGCATGCTCAAGTGCCTCATCAAAGGGGTAGAACACCAGGCAGATTTAAAATTTGAAAAATTATACCAGTCCAAAAATTTAAGCAATTAGCAGTGGTATATAAAAAAGAAGGAAATTAAATTTTTTATACTTTGGCTGAGTGGCTTTGATAAAACTTTGGTCAAAATAAAAAGGTATTAAGAAAGATGAGCAAAATGCAGGTATCCCCTGTAACAGGAGTATTACCAGATACAGAGGAAAAACAGAGATGGCTTGAAACAGCTCAAGCAGTCAAGGACAAAATTGGAATGAGACCAACTTCAGTGAAACTAGAATTAACAGACCCTAAGATATTTGCATCAATAATGGGAAAGGCACCACCTAAAAAGGAAGCCTCTCTTCTACTTATGAAGACAGTGCAAGATATAGATAAAGAGAGACTCATGGGCAAAAGGCTAGCCTTGAGCATAGCCAGGAAAGCAAGGGAATGTAGCACTACCCCTTCATTCCCTGTAGTTACCACAAACAAGAGAATTCCAATAATTAAGAAACTGGCAAATAGCCTCAACCCTTTCCCAACCCCTACAGGAGGAGGAAGCCAACAACAGTCTCAAGACCTACTGGGTACTGAATTAATAAAATCCAGAACTTTTAATCTGCAGAAACTCAAAATTAAGGAGAGAATGTGCCCAAAATGGTATGAAGGATGCTTTATACATCCTTCCATGGTTTTTCCATAGTTAGACTGTGGGGATAAGGGGGCTGACAGTCATGTTAAATTAGCAGGAGATGAGAAATATCAAAAACATAGTTGAAAATCCCTCTGTCTTTGAGGCACTAGAACACTGTCTAGACACTTCCAGAGGAGATACCCATCCACTACTAGATTGGATAACATCAGATTGGAGATATTCTTTTCCAATATTAGACATAACACAGTTTGAGAGTGTAAGCAAATAGAACACCCATCAGGAAGCCATAAACACATATAGAAAATTGGGAGTGCTGTGGTACATCTACAATCAGACACCCACACCTCAAGCTACCCCATTCACACCACAATTAAAGAAATTAATAATAAAAGGGACACCACCACACTTATGAATGAGTCTTACAGGACCTTTGCAGAACACCGAAACCATAGCTGAAGCCATAGACTTTTTCAAAGGATTCAGAGAATTAGACCCATCAAATATAGGAAGAAGATTTAATAACTTCACTAGAAGAATAAATAATATAAGACCCTTTGGACAAACAGTGAGAATGCCCATTAGGCCAAATAACAATAACTTTAGAAACAGATACATAGGAACACCAAAAAGACCTTTCCAGTCCAATAAGACATTCTTTTTTTTTTAATACTTTATTATTTTTTTCTTCAAGTCACATCTCAGTCACAAACCCCTCCCTATTCCCTCTTCCTATCCCGCCCTTCCACCCTCTTCCCCCCAGAAGTTTCCCCTTTCAGTCCAACAGATGGTTCCTTCTCTTATAACAGTATTATACAAAACAACAGATATAAATATGCCACATTTATGAGAGTTAAATGGCCCAGTATAACTTCCCAATGTCCAGTTTATACATATTTGGCCCCTGACTTTAACATTCTACTATCTAACCAACTCCATGAGTTTAAAGTTCTATATGTGACTCAACATTCATACTAACTTGCAACACACTTTTAAGAGTATCTTCTTAGATCTATAACACCCTCTTGATTCCTAAACAACTCAAAATTTAGCTATGAGACTCTAGTTGTCTATTCTTCAACCACCTCAGAGACCTGAGAGGGATAAATATATCTGCTTATATAGGAAGTGCAGGGCCTGCAGCTTCCAAAACTAAGAAATAACATAACAGTGACTGCCTGGTGTGTTCCCATTTTCTCTACATACATTCCTGCATCAGTCTTCAGCCTTTGGGTCCTGTTTCTCTGACAGACATTTGTTGTAGAGCAGGGATTATGAAGGACTTACCTACCCTGTCTTGGCAGAGTTAGGCTGTCGACTTCCCTGCTATCAAGTTTTGTGCTTTTTGGACAGCAGCCTGTCTGCAGTTGGTGCAAGGGGTTTTTTCATGCCAAGAGAAAGGCTTGCCACTAATTCAACCATCTTACAGTGGAGGTTCTTCGATGCTTATCTTCTACTTGGAGTAGAATAGGGGGTGCTGTCAGGCGCTGGTATGTCTCGATATCAAAAAAAATCTTGATTTAAGATAACATCTTTGAATGCCATATTCTGCAGATCTCTAGGGGTTTTTGAAGATGCCCTATCCATCTCTTGTATTTAGATAAGCAAATGTTGCTTGTCTCTTAGCAACTTGATTACTGGGTAGTTTAGAGAATATCCGTGATAGACTGTCATAGTAGCTAACAAAGTGACATGTTTGCATAACTAGGAGTTTGTTTTAACTATTCTAGACCGTTTTAGACGGTTGGTATCAAGAGGTCAGAGCTTCACATTTTATTTTTAAGTATCTCTAGGTATGATAAAATTAGGAAGCATTACCTTTAAATTTGTATCAATATACAAAGATCTATTCAATTGTGGTTAAATATACTCTTAATTATGTATCAATATACCAAGATCAATGCCTATGTAGCCCAATATAATCTTAATATTACGTCCATATGCAAGGGTCAATACCATTGTGGCCAACTATAATCTTAATTTTGTATCAATATACACAGATCAATACCGATGTAATCCAATACAATCTTATTTTTGCACAATAACCAATGGTCAATACCACTTTAGCCAAATAAACTACTAATTTTGTATCAATATACAAAGGTATAAGGGCATATTCAATAATCTGCCCCTTCTTCTTGGACCTTCCTGTGCTATGTCTATATCTCATTTTTCTCAAGCCCATGCACTCCTACATAGGAGAGGAAGAAGGATACAGAAAAGGAAAAGTAGGAATTCCCTGGGGCTAACCTCCAAAACCCATTAAGACAGGACCATTTATCAGCTTGTAGTCTCTTCCCCTACATAACAGAGTTTTCAGTTATCCTTCAAATAACCAAAAAGAAGGGCGGAGAAACACCCTCCCCACCCTCTGGGCATGGGACGTCACTCTCTTAAAGTGACTTCCTGCTGATTTGGGTCGTAGTAGACCTGTTTGGGGCCCGAACCCAAATGGGAAAAATGATTAAAAATGTTAGTACACTCCTTTTATGTTCAGTCCTTCTGTTCTCAGCTGTTTAGATGACCTAAGGGGTTTGTAGGCAGAAGCTGATCTTGCAGGCTTCACTGAGGTTCCTGCTGGGGCATTGTGTAGAGCTGAGCGGTCCCAGTGACATTGGATTGCAGTGGTGGTTGCAGGCCCCCGATGGAGACATCTATTGAAGTCTGCCAGGCAGAATCAACTGGGTCCCTCGTCCTCCTTGGTGCCTGATTCTGCTCTCTGCTGAGGATTCCGCTGTCCAGCCGTCCCCGGGCTCCCCTAATGGACGCTTCGATTCTCCTGGAACGATAAGAACAGAGCCCTGCCCCAATCCCAACCCTAGGACAATTGCCCTCTTTTTTTTTGGGGGGGAGGGGGGCTAGGTAGTACTTCTCCTGAAGCAAATTTGGCCTTCTGACAACATACAAAGCGTTATCTTTCAATCCGGGTTAAAGAAGAAATCATTCTGTCACCTTGGAGCTAAACCAGCTCTAGTGTATATATTTTGAGATCCCAAAGGACAATCTGCCTGCATCGAGAAGGCCTTTTGTAAGTAGCCTCCAAACCTAGGTCCCTCCAAACCCATGTGTGTGTCTCTGAACTCTAATTATTGGGATCAGGGACCTGTGTTTCCCATCTGAAGGGATCAAAGATGTGTTCCACCACTCCTGGATTGAAGTCTTTCTCTATTTAGAGTTTGCCCTGCATCAGGCTGACCCTGAGCTCCGGGATCTACCCGTTTCTGTCTCCAGTGTGCTGGGAGCTGGGACCAAGGGTGTACTCTTCTTGAATGGTGGGACCAAGAGTATGTACCCTCACCACCCCGCTCCATATGACTCCAGAATACATAAGACCACCAACTCTACGGTGCTCCCCCTGTCTCCGCTGAAGTCAAAGGCATGGGCCAATACCACAATTCTCTTGTATTTTACCTTATCTCCACGTCTTCTCTACACCTGGAGGTCTGCAAAACCAGGCCGAATGGCTGTATCCTCTGTTCCATTCACAGTGTTTCAGCCCTGCCCCCTGCCTTTTTTTTTTTTTTTTTTTTAGTTAATAAATTTATTTGTTTGTTGCTTCAGGTTACATCCTTATCATATTGTCCTCTTTTCCCCCTTCCCAGCCCCACCCTCCCATGCTCTACCCCCTGACCCTTCCGTCTTGTTCCTCTGGGGTGGAGTGTCCCTGCCTAACATTCTCTCACCACAGATCAGGAGTCATATGAGGGCCAAGAGCCTCTTCATTCTACGGGGGCCTACGAGGCAGTACTGCCAGTGAATGGTGTCTAATTGCTCCTGGGGGAATACTAAAAAAAAGACCAACAAACACACAAACCCACAAAAATAAAGAATATCAACAAAAAAAGAGAGGAAAAAGAGAAGGGAAAAGGAAAAAGAAAAAAGAAAAAAAGAAGGAAAAAGAAAAAGATAAAAAAAAATTATGTCCTTGTTCCTTTTGATGTGTTGGTTGTAGTACAGATATCTTGTACGATATAGTTAAAATCCTACTATATGTGAATAGATGCCATGTGCATCCTTCTGAGACTGGGTTAGCTCACTCAGGATGAGCTCCTCTAGATCCATCCATTTGGTTGCAAATTGCATGATTTCATTGTTTCTGATAGCTGAGTAATATTCCATTGTTAGGTTATTCCTAGATTTCTAAGATATCGCCAGACAGACCTCCATAGTGGTTGCACAAGCCTGCACTCCCACCAGCAATGGAGTAGGGTTCCCCTTTCTCCATACCCTCGCCAGCATGCGCTATCATTTGAGCTCTTTATCTTAGCCATTCTAACAGGTTTTAGGTGGAATCTCAGGGTCGTCTTGAGTTGCATTTCTCTGATGATTAAGGATGTTGAACATTTCTTCAGGTGTCTCTCAGCCCTTAGGGATTCCTCCTTTGTGAATTCTCTATTTAGCTCCATCTCCCATTTTTTGATTGGATTATTTGGATTCTTGGCATTTAGTTTCTTGAGTTCTTTGTAGATTTTAGAAAATAGCCCTCTACCAGATGTGGGGTTGGTGAAGATTTTCTCCCAGTCTGTAGGCTGCCATTTTGTTCAAATGACAGTGTCCTTTGCTTTACAGAAGCTTTTCAGTTTCATGAGGTCCCATTTATTGATAGTTGATCTCAGGTCCTGAGCTGTTGGTGTTCTGTTCAGGAAGTTGTCACCTGTGCCAATGAGTTCGAGGGTTTCTCCTACTTTTTCTTCTAGTATCTTTAGTGTGGCCGGCCTTATGTTAAGGTCTTTGATCCACTTGGAATTAAGTTTTGTACAAGGTGATAGGTATGGGTCTAATTTCATTCTTTTGCAAGTGGACATCCAGTTGGACCAGCACCATTTGTTGAAGATGCTGTCCTTCTTCCATTGTG